>VWZE01002691.1:10358-30567 GCA_013396675.1 Eubucco bourcierii | reverse complement strand
CCATCCCATCTCTCTCTCTCCCCCATCCCATCTCTCTCTAGATAGAGAGATACCTATACACATACTCTAAACAACATTAAATTCTTTGGAAATGGTTGCAAACTGGACTTCAGGGAATTTGGATGTCTACAAATCACAGATAAGAGGAAGTTCTCCTAAGGCATTGCTGCAGAGGAAGGATTCAATTACCCTCCATCAGTGAAAGTCAGAGATTTATTGCTCACACCACACCTACTGTTTGCTTGTGTTGTGCTTCCCTCTGTCCCCTGTTTGGATAATCTAATAATGCTTTTCCAATCAGGAAACAAACTCTTGGCAGTCTTAAAAATGCTTTAGCACCATGCTAGCTCTGAGGAAAATGTTGTAATGTTAGTGCCTCTGCCAGCTATTGTTTGCTATTGGATTTAGTTTGGGGAAGGTTTTTGGTTTTTTTTTTTAGACAGTTGTGCCAAACCAGCTTCAGTAGCAACTGACAAATTTATGTTTTTGAGTTTAGCATAATGCTAATCCCTGTGGGTGCAAACATGGGACAAAAGAACAAAATTGCTTCACATGTTTCGAGATATTCTTTGGATGTATGAAGAGAGAAGCTGTGAAGCTTTTGCTTCTGCACTGAACATCAGATGTGACATCTGTGGTTGCAATAAGCTGATCCTGTCCAGTTCTCACCCTTCTGCTGCCCATGTAGAGGGTGATGACAATCTTTCCAAAGCCTCAGTCTTGCTCAGAGAAAGCAATGGGCAAAAGCTTCTTAGTCTGTAGTTCTAATGAATCACAGAATCACAGCAACATGCAGGTTTGCAAAACCCCTCAGGATCACCAAGTCCAACCATTAACCCTACTCTGCAAGGTTCACCCTAAACCATATCCCCAAGCACCACATCTAAACCATCTTTAAACACATCCATCACCTCCCTGGGCAGCTCATTCCAATGCCTGACCACTCTTGCTGGGAAAACATTGTTTCTAATGTCCAATCTAAACCTTCCCAGTTGCAGTCTGAGGCCATTCCTTCTTGTTCTATCACTAATTACCTGTGAGAAGAGACCAGCACCAACCTCTTTACAAGATCCTTTCAGGTAGCTGTAGACAGCCATGAGGTCTGCCTTCAGCCTCCTCTTTTCCACACTAATCATCCCCAGATCCTTCAGTCTCTCCTTATAAGATTTATTACCCAACCTCCTTGCCTTCCTCTGCACTCACTCCAGCACCGTCACATACTCTTGCATTGCAGTGCCCAAAACTGAACACAACACTTAAGGTGTGGCAGAGCAGAGTCCAGGGGGCAATCCCCTCCCTGCTCCTGCTGGCCACAACATTTCTAATCCCAACCAGGATGCCAGTGGCTTTCTTTGCCACCTGGGCACACTGCTGGCTCACATTCAGCTGCTTGCCCATCACAACCCTCAGGTCCCTTTCTGCTGACAGCTTTCCAACCACACTGCCCCAAGCCTGTAGCTTTGCTTGGGGTTCTTGTGGCCCAAGTGCACCCCTGGCATTGTCCTTATTGAAACTCATGCCATTAACATTTGCCATGTATCCAACCTGTCCAAGTCCCTCTGTAAAGCCTCCCTACTCTCATGAAAAGTATTGCTGTGAATATACTGTGATACTGTGTGAAATGTGAGTGAAGAGTGAAGCACATATAGGAGGCAGCACTATTGCTTCAAGGACAGGCCATGCAGACAGAGATAGCACACATATATAAAGCCAGGTAACACTACAGTGGTGAAATCCTCTGTTGTGGGACTCTTGAGAGGCAAGGAGATAATCTCCCTCTGCAGCAGTGTGCTGGTGGAAAGGAATTACCCACTAGTACACAGCAGTGTGTAGGAAAGGAAAACCAAAACGTTAGCACACCAGGGTGAGTTAAAGAAAAAGAAGGTGATTTAATTCCCACTGGCTTTAAAAGTCTTTTAACCTTCCTCTTTGTGATGTTAATTCACTTAGCTTTGAAACCTAACATAGAACTACTGTATTTTAAATACACTGCTGTCTGCAGGACTGGTGTGCTCCCTTTCTGATGGAGCAGGCTGCTCAGAGAGGTTGTGGGGAGTCCTTCTCTGGAGGATCTCAAAACCTGCCTGGTGTGCTCCTCTGTGTCCTGCCCTAAGTGATCCTGCTTTGGCAGGGGGTGTTGAACTGGCTGATCTCTGGAGGACCCTTCCAACCTCTAGCATTCTGTGATTCCTGCTTCACACAACAGCCAGAGAAGCAGCTAGGAAATCCATGCCCATGATCTGAACATTTCTGTTACAAGAGGGCTCTGGAGGTGCTGGAAGGTGTTCAGAGAAGGGCCACAAAGATGTGCAGAGGGCTGGAGCTGCTCTGCTGTGAGGACAGACTGAGGGAATTTGGGCTGTTCAGTCTGGAGAGGAGAAGGCTCCCAGGTGGCCTTTCAGTATCTTAAGGGGACTACAAGAAAGCTGGGGAGGGACTTTTTAGGCTGTCAGATAGTGATAGGACTGGGGGGAATGGAACCAAGCTAGAAATGGGGAGATTCAGACTGGAAGTTAGGAAGAAGTTCTTCATCATGAGACCCTGGAAGGGGTTGCCCAGGGAGGTGGTGGAAGCCTCATCCCTGGAGGTGTTTAAGGCCAGGCTGGATGAGGCTGTGGGCAGACTGATCTAGAGTAGGGTATCTCTACCATGGCATGGGGGTTGGAACTGGATGATCCTTGTGGTCCCTTCCAACCCTCACTGGTTCTGTGAATTTCTGGTTCTGTGGATTTCTGGTTCTGTGAATTTCTGGTTCTGTGAATTTCTGGTTCTGTGGATTTCTGGTTCTGTGAATTTCTGATTCTGTGATCCTGTGCCAGTCATTTGGCAATGCTTTGAAATGTGACAGAGGATAGAAGGTGAGGGAGAGCTGTAACAAATACTGCTCCACCCCAGTCACAGCGCTGTTGCAGAGCATTGCCTGTCCCTGGGTTCCACTTTAGTATCACAGAAGCTTTCTATTCCTGTGCTTTATCCTTCTGAAACGGTGACAGTGATAACTAAGTACCCACAGGATGATTAAGCTTGCAGCTCATGGAGTCTTGTTTCTCCCTGTTCCTTGTCATTGCCAGAATGCTCACCCAGCCACTTCAAATGCCGTTCTGGGAGGTGTGTCCTGGCATCCAGAAGGTGTGATGGGCAAGCTGACTGTGAGGATGACAGTGATGAGGACAGCTGTGGTAAATAAATGAATAAAGCCAGTGACTTAGCTCTTTTGAATGGACAGCACTAGGAAATGAGTTTTTGTTTTTCCCTTCTGCTATTTGAATCACAGCATGACAGTGCAGTGGATGGACCTGTTTCTCTCCAAGAAAAATGTTTCCAAGTAGTGGTTTTTAAGAGTAGCATCAGTGATGATACTTCAGCAAGCATCCTTCTTGAGCAGTGTCAACACAGTAGATGATATTTGATCATTTAGATTCTGATAACCACATCCCAGGATGTTGGAGTATTTCTTCAGTGATCAAGACAAAAGATGCTGCAGATTTTATTCTTTTGCTATTTCTTTAATAATCAAGGTAAAAAATGCTGCAGATTTCATTCTTTTGCCATTTCTTTAATAATCAAGGTAAAANTTTGCAGTGAGGGTGGTGAGACACTGGCACAGGTTGCCCAGGGAGCTTGTGGCTGCTCCCTCCCTGGAGGTGTTCAAGGCCAGGTTGGAGGAGGCCTTGAGTAACCTGTGCTAGTGGGAGGTGTCCCTGCCTATGGCAGGGGGTTGGAACTGGATGATCCTTGAGGTCCCTTCCAACCTTACCATTCTATGATTCTATGATTATTTACTAATCAAGACAAAAGATGCTGCAGATGTCACTCTTTTGCCATTTCCTTAATAATCAAGGTAAAAAAATGCTGCAGATTTAATTCTTTTGCCATTTCTTTAGTAATCAGGACAAAAGATGCTGCAGATGTCACTCTTTTGCCATTCCTTTAGTAAACAAGACAAAATAAATCCTCCAGATTGAAGTCTTTTGATATTGCTGGAGGAGAGCTAAAATGCATGTTTAAATCTTGAGTTCCTGTATACAGTTTTAAATTTGGACATGGTGATGCTCTCATTATGATGCATGGACAAGAGATTTCTGATGCTGAAGTAGATTCTGTGTTGCCAAGGGTCAAGAATTCCATGGTTTTGGTTTTTTGGGTGTTTGTTTGTTTTTGGTTTTTTTTTGATTGGTCAACCTCAAGCTGTAGATAAAAAGGTAATGTAGTAACTACAAAGTTTATTGTGGTGTCCCCAGCTTAAGGACACACAGACTGGATGTTAGGAGGATGTTTTTTGCAGTGAGGGTGGTGAGACACTGGCACAGGTTGCCCAGGGAGCTTGTGGCTGCTCCCTCCCTGGAGGTGTTCAAGGCCAGGTTGGAGGAGGCCTTGAGTAACCTGTACTAGTGGGAGGTGTCCCTGCCTATGGCAGGGGGTTGGAACTGAATGATCCTTGAGGTCCCTTCCAACCTTACCATTCTATGATTCTATGTTGGAGTGAGTCCAGGGGAGGGACACACTTCTGCTATGAGGATAGGCTGAAGGAGCTGGGTTGGTTCAGCCTGAAGAAGAGAAGGCTCCAGTGGGACCTTAGAGCTGCCTTCCAATGGCTGAAAAGATTCTACAGGAAGGCTGTAGGGAGACTTTTCATCAGGGTGTCTAAAGACAGGACAAAGGGGGATTGTTTGAAGCTGAGGGAGAGCAGGGTTAGACTGGAGCTGAGGAAAAAGTTCTTCAGTAGCTGGGTGGTGAGAGTCTGGAATAGGCTGCCCAGGGAGGTTGTTGCTGCCTCCTCCCTGGGGGTGTTGAAGGCCAAGTTGGATGAGGTCCTGAACAGCTGAGTCTAGTTGAGATGATTGGGAGGTTGGAGTAAATGATCTCTAAAGTCCATTCCAACCTAAGCCATTCTTTGATTCTCAGGTATGTTTCTGAGTTTACTTAGGGTAGAGGTGTTCTTGATTTTTAGCTTACAGGCATACATTGAATTTGGGAACAACCAACAAATCTTTATCACACTTTATCATTGTATTGGCAGGAGAGTTTTGAGAAGGAAGTGATAGTTTATGCTTTGTCTTTGTGTGATTAAGGTGTAACCCCCATGGAGTTCTGCATGCTGACCTGGCATGCCTAGGGGGCAAGAACAATAATTATAAATCAATAAGGACCTGGAGAAGAGGAATAGGAGTAAACACCTGGAAAACCTTCCAGCAGAGTAGGAAGTAAGGTGCACAAACTTGAACATAAGGAGTTCCTTCTAAATGTGAGGAGGAACTTTACTTTAAGGGTGATGGAGCACTGGAAGAGGCTGCCCAGAGAGGTGGTAGAGTCTGCATCTCTCTCCACCTCAAAACCCATCTGGACATTTTCCTGTGTGACCCCTCTCTAAGTGAACCTGCCTTGGTGGGAGGATTGGACTCGATCTCCAAAGGTCCCTTCCAACTGCTACCATTCTGTGACTCTATGCACAACCTGCTTTGTTTTTAACAGAGAGCAGATTGAGATGGAAGTGGGCTACAAGAAGGCTGCAGAGAGACTGTTTGCAAAGGCCTACAGGGGCAGGATGAGGGCAATGGCTTCAAACTAGAGCAGGGCAGATTTAGATTGGATGTTAGGAACAGGTTTGGCACCTTGAGGGTAATGGAACATTGAAACAGGTTGCCCAGGAGGATAGCTCAGGCTCCACCCAAGGTGAGGCTCAAGAAGGCTCTGAGCAGCCTGATCTAAGTTGAGGATGTCCCTGCTGACTGCAGAGGGGGTTGGACTGGATGAGTTTTGGAGGTCCCTTCCAGCCCAGCCCATTCTATGGTTCTGTGATTTATGCAAGCAGCAAAAGTGTTGCAATGAATTTTCCACTTGGCTGCACGAATATAAAGCAACATTCAACACCTGAAAGCTGCAACTAGGCTAAAATTCAACCTTGAATCCTTGACTGGAGTAGCCAGGGGGTTGTTTGTCACTAAGGCAGGATGCACTCTCAGTCTCTGGGAATTTTCATATTACACAAGCATCCTCTCTCCTCTTTCTGCCCCATTCCCCACCCTCTGCCAAAAGGGGACACAGGTCCCCAAAGCTATGCTCACTGAAACAATGTAATACTAGGTCATGGTCTTGTTTGGATTGGAGAGGAAAGACAGAGCTGATGATCACAGTGACTCCTTCAGAATTTATCATCTCTTCACCTTTTGAATCAATTGTCTGAGTTGTCCTCCCTGCCAAACATTCCTCGTGGCCACCTGACTCTTCAGAGCCCTAATTGCTGCATGTCTGTTAGGGTAAGGTTATTCTCTTAGACATTAACATATGAAAAATTGCTCTAATACATAACATTAATCTCTTGAGTGGATTCCTCTCTGTCTCTGCAGTCTAGACAGACTGCCACTAGCAATCAGCAGAATTCTTATCAGTTTCCATTAATATAGAAGACTGCATCTGCTAGGAAATTACCACTGTCAGAGTGACATTACATTGACCAGGGATAATACTCTTACCGAAGAACAGGCAGCCCTTGCAGAGCTCCAGAAGTAACTCTCTGCTGACTCATTTGTCTCCCATGTGTACAGGACAAAATGAGAACCTGATGATCTTTCCATGTGCAAATGGCTAACCCACACCTGATTATCATAGAATGATAAGGTTGGAAGGAACCTCAAGGATCATCCAGTTCCAACCCCCTGCCATAGGCAGGGACACCTCCCACTAGTACAGGACACTCAAGACCTCCTCCAACCTAGCCTTGAACACCTCCAGGGAGGGAGCAGCCACGACAAGGACTAGATTTATCCTTTGAAATTGGGTTTTTATACCATGAAACAACAGTCAGTGTTTGAATGCAAAACCTTGTATTTGAAGTGCCCCAATTGACAGGCCTGGAACACCTTCACAGGAGGCTGGAAAAGAGTAACTGCAGCCTTCAAGCTACTCTGGCCAAAAAGTTAAGGTGCAACAGTTCAAAGGGACTGGCACAGGATGCCCAGGGAGGTTGTGGCTGCAACTTCTTCCTAACATCCAGTCTGAATCTCCACATTTCTAGTTTTGTTCCATCCACCCCCAGACCTGTCACTACCTGACAGCCTTAAAAGTCCTTTGACATTTCAAATCTGTGCTTCTTTCCCTGCAGGTTGCAGAGAAAGGGGTCTTTGGGAGTGTCCTTTGAAGAAGCTGTGCATCAAGCACACAATGATCTGTGATGGTTTCCCAGACTGCCCTGACATGATGGATGAAAAGAACTGCTGTAAGGGCTTGTGCTGTTTCTTAGTCCCTTAAAGGGATGATCACTTAAAGTCAAAAGGGTTTCCACAGACAGAAAAGCTTAGTCATTCCCTCAGTTTCCTTTCCAGCTTTTCTGTGGCATCAATTTATCTTTTTGCTCATCTTCTGCCCTCTGTTGTTCACATCCTTGGATCCTTGGATCAAGGATCCTTGGATCCTTGCTATTCCTTGGTCAGTCTGTTTCTCTTCCCCTGTCTTTTTTTTTTTTTTAATCCTCTCTCTCTCTCCTCTTCCTTTTGTCTTTGTGCTGCTTTTCTTCACTCCTTGTAGCTTCTTTACTCCTTTTCCCAGCTTTGCTCAGCTTCATTCCATATAGGTATAGCTGCTCACCACTCCTTTTTTTTCTTGATTTCTGCTTGTTTTCCTCCTGCAAATGTCCAGTGTCTCCCCACTTTATTTGATTTCTCTTCTGCTTGGCATTTCCTAGATTCTGTCTCTCTACTTGTCTCCACAGGCTGCTTCTCCAATTCAATCTATAAGTATCACAGATACTTGATCTGGTGCCCTGGCACTGTCCATGAGCATGGTGTAAGTGGGCTCAAAGAGCTGACAATATGCAGTGGGTCTCCTGGTCCTCTTCAGGAGCTGTTCTGTGCTCTCTTTCCAATGCACAACTGAGTGGTGGGATGGGAAGAGGTGGAAGACCTGTGAACAGCAGCTGCTTTGCAGGCTTCTAGCCTACAGGCAAAGCTGGGAGTGGGTGCTGTGAGCTATTAGCTTCACTTAGATTCACACATGAATCTGTTCATGGTACTCAATTCTCTTCTTTCAAGAAGCCCTGGTGTGTGGGTATGTCCCCAAGACTAAGGACTGAAAAAGACACTGAGTGGCAATCAGCCTGCATAAGGAAGAAGAGATGATTGAGAAATGTGGTTGAAAGCTGAAATTTTATTTCTCTGGCCAGGATTTCCCTGCCTTCCCCCTCTGCTTGCCTTCCCCCTCTGCTTGCCTTCCCCCTCTGCTTGCCTTCCTTTCCTTTTTTTTTTCCCTGGGGCTGTAGCATGAACTTTACAATCTACTCTGGAACACTGAGGTGTCCCTGCCTATGGCAGGGGGTTGGAACTGGATGATCCTCGAGGTCCCTTCCAACCTTACCATTCTATGATTCTATGATCACTCATGGAAACTTTCTATACAGGCACTGACAGGCTCTAGCAATAACTGGTAAATATGTACATGAATTGAACTCAATTAAACTGGCAGAGAAGGTTTTGTGGTCAGTGCACTGCTTGCAATCAATACTCCTCTTGCTCACTGGGTGGATGCAAGGAGCTCCTTTCTGCTTATGGCAGAAGGCAATTAATAATTACAAGAGGCTTTAAGTATTTACTCACAAAAAATACTATCAGTCAGTACCCAAAGCACATGGAGGGGTTGCTGTTGGTGGTCTCAAAGCTGTTAGAGGCTTTGGGGTTTCCCAGGCTTCTGGGTGCTGGAGAAAGGAAGCAGACAAACTGTGACCTGATGCTGGCTCTCTGGATGGTCTGTGTATCTCCAGGACTCCCTGTCTTGGCAGCAGGCTTTTAGGTGCAGGTAGGATGCAATGCCATGTGCAGTCTCAGCATGGTGTCACACTGGCTGTGCAGGCTGATTGCTTGGAGGCATTTAGAGCCTGCTCCTGGTTGCTGAAGTTCCACACAGCTCAGGATGCAGTAAGGTAGTAGGAGCATGGATAGAGAGCAGATACAAGGGTGGATACACATATAATAGCAGAGCACACCTTGTAATGGCAGAGCACACATTGTGCTCCCTGCTCATCTCCCTTTATCCATTCAGCCCCAAGACTAATGGGCCTTTGGACACAGAATAGCCAATCAGGATGGCAGTTAGCCAAGCTGGACCATATTAGATGAAACCATAGGCTTGCTTTACCCTTGTTAGGGCAGAACACAGCCCTCANTTCCACACAGCTCAGGATGCAGTAAGGTAGTAGGAGCATGGATAGAGAGCAGATACAAGGGTGGATACACATATAATAGCAGAGCACACCTTGTAATGGCAGAGCACACATTGTGCTCCCTGCTCATCTCCCTTTATCCATTCAGCCCCAAGACTAATGGGCCTTTGGACACAGAATAGCCAATCAGGATGGCAGTTAGCCAAGCTGGACCATATTAGATGAAACCATAGGCTTGCTTTACCCTTGTTAGGGCAGAACACAGCCCTCACACAAGGCATACACAAGCTGAGCCTCTGTACCTTGTTTACCACAGGCTGCAAAGGGCCATGGTCCCCAGACTCAGTGGTTCCAGGTTCTTTGGCCTCTTTCCCACGGTTGCTTCTCCCCAGAACAGAGAGAAGGAGAGCAGAAAAACATGGCTGGGCAAGCCAGGACACGGATAAGCCTATTTTGGCCTGCTTAAGGCTACCACAACAGAGGTTTCACAATGATAGACCACACATGACACTAAACACTCACAGTTCTTGCCATTTCCAGACACCCTCCCATCCCTTGGAGCTGTGATGCCCTCTGCTGCTGCATGGCAGCAACCACCCTCTCCCTCTGCGAGGTCCATCCTTTATTCCTTCTCAGTTTTGTCTCACTTTCTTGCTCTGATCTGTTCCCACCTTCACCCTCCTCATTTTTTTTCCCCCCCCCCCNTGTTCCCACCTTCACCCTCCTCATTTTTTTCCCCCCCCCCCCCAGTCTTAATGTGAACTTCACATTGCTCATTTCTTTCTCAGAAGGAAATGTTTTGGTCCTTGCAGCATTTTGTGAAGAGAACGAACTTGAATGTGCCAATCACGACTGCGTGCCACGCGAGCTCTGGTGTGATGGGCATGCAGACTGCAGGGACAGCTCAGATGAATGGGACTGTGGTAAGTTTCCACCCTGGTGTACTCTGCCTGGAAGTGGTGTTTGAGTGATGTGCATTTGATTTAGGATACAGCTGCAGTGGTAGAAAGATCAGAGAATCACAGAATCAGGCAGGGTTGGAAGGCACCACAAGGATCATCAGTTCCAACTCCCCTGCCATGGGCAGGGACACCTCACACTAGATCAGGCTGCCCACAGCCTCATCCAGCCTGGCCTTAAGCACCTCCAGGGATGAGGCTTCCACCACCTCCCTGGGCAACCTCTTCCAGGCTCTCACTACCCTCATGCTGAACAACTTCTTCCTAACCTCCAGTCTGAATCTCCCCATTTCTAGCTTGGTTCCATTCCCCCCAGTCCTATCAATACCTGACAACCTCAAAAGTCCCTCCCCAGATTTCTTGTAGGTCCCCTTAAGATACTGAAAGGCCACAAGAAGGTCACCTGGGAGCCTTCTCCTCTCCAGACTGAACAACCCCAACTCCCTCAGTCTCCCCTCACAGCAGAGCAGCTCCAGCCCTCTGAGCATCCTCCTGGCCCTTCTCTGGATGCCTTCCAGCACATCCACATCCCTCTTGTCCCAGGGGCTCCAGAACTGGATGCAGTACTCCTGGTGGGGTCTCAACAATGGGGAGCAGAGGGGCAGGATCACTTCCCTTGCCCTTCTACCCGCACTGATCTTGTAGCAGCCCAGGCTCTGGTTGCTCTCTGGGCTGCCAGAGCACACTGACAACTCATGTTGAGCTTCTCCTCCACCAGCACCCCCAAGTCCCTCTCCTCAGGGCTGCTCTCAAGCCAGGTATTGCCCAGCCTGGATTGGTGCTTGGGATTGCCTTGACCCAGCTGCTGCCTTTATTCCTAAAGGGAGGCTGAGTAGAGATGGGAAAGCATTTAAGTGGGCAAAAAAGAAAGGAGAAGCTTAGTGTGAAGTGTGATGGTGTGAAGTGACATGGCAGGGAACTTCTAAGATGCAGAGCTGGTGTGTAAAGCCTGGAATGTGTGGAGGGTAGAAGAGACAGTAAGAAGGTTAGAAGAGTAGGAAGGTGAGAGTAGAAGAGAGGGTAGGAAGGTGTCCACATAGAGAATTCATGTGGGAAAAACCTCTAAGCCCTGACTTTCTACATGTGAAATTGACACTGACTGCAGTCAGTAGTGCAGGTTCAGAGCATGTGAGAAAAGATAGTCCTACTAGGTGCCAACGACCTGCAGAGTGCTGTAAGCTGCTACTCTTCTTTATATGCAGGTTAGAACTCATGCTTCTAGGTGTTGTTAGAGTTCTCCAAGTATTATTCTTTGCATGAAAACAAAGGCTGATTAAAAACAAATTAATTGCTCTTAAAAGAAGCATGTTGGGAAGTGGTAGCATGTCCAAAGGAAGGAACCACCAAAAAAAGCTGCAATGCTGGACCTTGCTCTCACCAATAGGGAAGGGCTGGTGGCCAGTGTGAGGCTCAGAGATAACCTGAGGGCTGTTTAGACTGGAGAGGAGAAGGCTCCCAGGTGACCTTCTTGTGGCCTTCCAGTATCTGAAGGGGGCTACAAGAAAGCTGGGGAGGGACTTTTTAGGTTGTCAGGGAGTGATAGGACTGGGGAGAGTAGAGCAAAACTAGAAGTGGTTAGATTCAGATTGGATGTTCTTCAGAATGAGGGTGGTGAGAGCTTGGCAGGGGTTGCCCAGGGAGGTGGTGGAAGCCTCATCCCTGGAGGTGTTTAAGACCAGGCTGGATGAGGCTGTGGCCAACCTGATCTAGTGTGAGGTGTCCCTGCCCATGACAGGGGGGCTGGAACTGGATGATCCTTGTGGTCCCTTCCAACCCTGACAATTCTGTGACTCTATGTGCTGTGAGATGTCAGTGGGTAACCAGGTACTTGTGCACATGGCAGTAGCTGAAGTTTTGGGGTTCTTGGCATCTCATTTGAAACACAGAGAAAAGCTGCACCATGGCTCCCAGGAGCAAATATTTGGTGTTCATCTGGAAGCAGATTGTATAAACCTTTGAACACATCTAATGTGGTGTGAAGGTAGATGAAGTACAGCGTGGAACAACACTTCTGCAAGAGAGGAGAGCTGCTCTAGCAGTGCACATGGGAAAAGGAGCAGTCTAGGATGAATACACAGCTCTGGCACGGAGAGAGAAGCCAAAGCACCATCAGCACACAGGCAAAAATGCACCATGACTGGTTAGGTTAAGATTAGCCCTGTCAAAATGGAAGGCAAGGGAACAGTTTCCCTAAATCCCTAAGTGTATTTGGGGAAGAGATAGACACAATTCAGCGTCTCTTTAAGGGATCCTAGGAAGGGAGGGATGTAAATTTTCTTTTTGGGCTGTTTTGAGAAGCTCTTCATGTGTGATTAAAACCAGTTGGATGGAACCACATGGATTAAGAGAATTACAGAATCACAGAACCTTAGAGGTTGGAAGGGAGCTCCAGAGATCATCCAGTCCAACTCCCCTGCCAAGGCAGGGTCCCCTAGGGTAGTCCCCACAGGAATGCATCCAGGTGGGTTTGGAAAGTCTCCAGAGAAGGAGACTCCACAACCTCTCTGGGCAGCCTGCTCCAGGGCTCTGCCACCCTCACTGCAAAGAAGTTTCTCCTCATGTTGAGCTGAAACCTTCTCTGTTGCAGTTTGTAGCTGTTGCTCCTTGGCTTATTGCTGCTGAGCACCCAAAAGAGCTTGGCCTCAGCCGCTTGACACCCACCCCTCAGCTACTGATTGACATTACTCAGATCTCCTCTCAGCCTTCTCTTCTCCAGACTAAACAGCCCCAGGGCTCTCAGTCTCTCTCCACAAGGGAGATACTCAAGTCCCCCACTCATCCTCATGGTTCTCTGCTGGATTCTCTCTGGCAGGTCTCTCTCTGTTGAACTGGGGAGCCCAAAACTGGACAGAGTATTGTAGCTGTTGTCTGACCAGGTAGAGTAGAGGATGAGAAGAAGCTCCCTAGCCCTCTGGCCACGCTTTTCCTGATGCACCCCAGGCTGCCATTTGCTCTTTTGGCCACAAGGGCACATTGCCCTTGAAACAGTGACCAGGATCTTTCTTGCATACAGTGGCTGGTTTTAATTTCCCTAATTGCACCTGCATATTGCTATGACAGGAACAGTGAATATCACTCTCTTTATATCAAGAAACATTCATCCCACACATTACTTTAGGAATTACAGTTGGAAAATCAGAATTTAACAACATTAAAACTATCAGAAACCCATGTGAAGCTGTCTTGGTGAGTCAAGAGTATTTTGAGGCCACCTTGGTGGGTGCATCTTGTGCTGCTCAGTGTCTGCAAGGTTCTGGTAGCCATGGCTGTCTTGGGTTTAAATTCAATAGCTCTTGAGCATCTGAAACCAGCAAAGGTTGGATGTTTGCAGCATGGCATTGCTAAAGTGGACACCTTTGTGGGTACATCTTGTACTGCCCAGTGTCAGCAAGGTTCTGATAGCCATGGCTGTCTTGGGTTTAAATTCAATAGCTCTTGAGCATCTGAAACCAGCAAAGGTTGGATGTTTGCAGCATGGTATTCCTAAAAGTGTGGGAAATAATCCTGAACTCTTATTTTTCTTTACAGTTACCCTGTCTAAAAACATGAATTCCTTGATGTTCCTGACCATTCACAGGTCAGCTGCTGCTAACCACGTTTGTGCTGATGAATGGCAAGAAAATTTAAGCCAGCTGGCCTGCAATCAGATGGGTTTAGGGTAAGGTCAGTAGTTTGTAGCACTGATGTACTTCTCAGGATGATTGGAGTGTTGGAGTTCGATGTGAATGATCCTTGCTCACTGCAGCATTAGGCCCAGTGGGGAAATGGTTGATAGAGAAAAAGAGGAATGCTGTGAACTGTGACAGGCTCACAAAGGTCTAGGCAATGTCATCACTTCATAATCATGACATGAATGTTATTGAAAGAGAGTGTTGGAAAGGCAGTGCTGTATTGGCAAGCCTCAGTGTTTGAACTTGCAGTTATTGCTGAGGCTTAGAGTTTTTGGCAGTGTGATTCTCTGTGTCTTCCTAAAGAATTAAAGCAGGCTTGTCTTAGGAAACACAGGAAAATGTCTGTGTTCATTGGCAGTCCTCAGTAAGTACTGTGATTTTGTGGTTCTAAGTACTGCTAGGCAAGCAGATGTATTTAACCTGGGCCTCTGAATAAATGAATTAAGGCAGAGCTTTCTGTGAGGAACTCAACAAGGAAGAGCCTCTCTGCATTTTAAAGCAGGCACTCTAACAGCTGCTTTATGGAATACATATTGCAGAATGCAACTGTTGGGTAAATTATAGAATCATAGAATGTCAGGGGCTGGAAGGCACCTCCAAAGCTCATCCAGTCCAACTCCCCTGCCAAAGCAGGATCACCCAGAGCAGATCACACACGAATGCATCCAGGTGGGTTTGGAGTATGTCCAGAGAGAGAGACTCCACAACCCCCTGGGCAGCCTGTGCCAGGGTTCTGGCACCCTCACAGGGGAAAAAAAAGTCATAGAATTGTAGAATGTNCCCTCTGCCAGTTCAAACCCATTGCCCCTTGTCCTGGCATTCCAAGACCTTGTCAATAGTCCCTCCCCAGCCTTCCTGTAGCCCCCTTCAGATCCTGGAAGGCTACTCCAAGGTCTCCTGGAAGCCTTCTCTTCTCCAGGCTGCAGAGCCCCAACTCTCTCAGCCTGTCCTCAGAGCAGAGCTGCTGCAGTCCTCGGGGAATCTTCATGGCCTCCTCTGGACCTGCTCCAACACTTCCATGTCCTTCCTGTGCTGGGGGCTCCAGAACTGCACACAGGAATTCTCTTGTTTCTTCTTAGAAAAGAAAGAAGGGGAAAAAAACCAAACAAAAACCAGTGATCAAGTAAGTCAGAGCAGAAATGACAATGATGGTATTTTTATTTTCTGTACAGCCCTGCAAGAGATATTTTTTTTTTCATGACTGTGTCTGGTATTTTGCCAAGTGAAACCTCCCAAGGATTATATAATATGGTACATGGTAATGTTTAAAACACAAAAGAGATGCCTCACTTGGCAGATAGTTTTAGTTCTTCAGCTTAAATGAATATGGAAGGGGAAAGGAAAAAAAAAAAACAAGAAGAGAATTCACTGACAGTGTTTAAAGTGGGGTCAGTAGAGCTGAGAGTGGTAGCACACTTTACACTGTCCTTTTGTGGGGAGAAAAAGCAGTGTCTGAAGCACCATTAAAAGAAATTCTCTCCTGCCTGTTGCCCAACATTTGATCAAAGATCCATAGACTGGTTTGGGATGGAAGGGACCTTAAAGATCATCCAGTTCCAACCTCCCCCCTGCCAACACCTTCCACTAGCCCAGGTTCCTCAAGGCTTGAACACCTCCAGGGACAGAGCATCCCTGACCTCCCTGGGCAACCTCTGCCAGTGTCTCACCACCCTCACTGTAAAGAATTTATTCCCAATCTCCTGTCTCAATCTACCCTCCTCAAACTTCAATCCCTTCTTTCTTTTCCCATCACTACAAGCCCTTGTAAAAAGTCCCCCCCCAGCTCATGGCACAACCATGGCTTTATAGAGTCCTGCTGGTGACCAAGAAACATTTTAAGCTGCAAGTACATACAGGAAGCAAATGCTGCTCCAGCTCAGAAATTAGGCCTGGTTTGGTTTGTATTAGATTGGTTTATATTTATATTGCTTTGTTCTTCTGGCATAACACAAGGCATCCTTTTGCAAGCCTACTGTCACTTGAGCCTTAAAAGAATGGAATTCTAAGACCTGAACAGAGGAATGTTAGTATTACTTTGGAAGGCAGAAAGAAGCCAATTTATGGATTACACTTAATCCTAAACTTGCAATTTAATACATTTCCCCTCACACAATGGAATAGGGAGAATGAGGTAATGAAACCCCCATTGCTGTACAGAAGTGTCCCAAATTAGGTTATTTAGAATCATAGAATATTAAAGTTGGAAGGGACCTCAAGGATCACCCAGTTCCAACCCCCTGCCATAGGCAGGGACACCTCCCACTAGTACAGGGCACTCAAGGCCTCCTCCAACCTGGCCTTGAACACCTCCAGGGAGGTTGTGGAGCAGCCACAACCTCCCTGGGCAACCTGTGCCAGTGTCTCACCACCCTCACTGCAAACAACTTCCTCCTAACATCCAGTTTCAATCTCCCCTCTGCCAGTTCAAACCCATTGCCCCTTGTCCTGGCATTCCAAGACCTTGTCAATAGTCCCTCCCCAGCCTTCCTGTAGCCCCCTTCAGATCCTGGAAGGCTACTCTAAGGTCTCCTGGCAGCCTTCTCTTCTCCAGGCTGCAGAGCCCCAACTCTCTCAGCCTGTCCTCATAGCAGAGCTGCTGCAGCCCTCTCAGCATCTTGGTGGCCTCCTCTGGACCCGCTCCAACACTTCCATGTCCTTCCAACCTATAACCCTGTTCTACAAGGATCACTCTAAACCATATCCCCAAGCACCACACCTCAGTGATTTTGAAACAGGGTTGGTGACTCCACCACCTCCCTGGGCAGCCCATTCCAATGCCTGCCCACTCTTTCCCTGAAAAGGATAGAGCCAGGCTCTGCTCCATGATATCCAAAGACAGGACAAAAGGCAAGAGGTGCAGGCTGGAGGAGAGGAATCATAGACACATGCAGGTTGGCAAAGCCCCTCAGGATCACCAAGTCCAACCCAAGACCCTACTCTGCAAGGTTCACCTTAAAACCATATCCCTTAGCACAACATCCAAATGACCCTTAAACACATCCAGGGTTGGGGACTCCACCACCTCCCTGGGCAGCTCTCTCCAGTCCCTGACCACTCTCTCCAACAAAACTTTTTTCCTAATGTCCAATCTAAACCTTTCCAGTCTCAGCTTGAGGCCATTCCCCCTTGTTCTGTCTCCAATTCCCTGTGAGCAGAGCCCAGCAGCAGCCTCTCCACAATGTCCCTTCAGGTAGCTGTAGACAGTAGTTTGCATGCAGAACAAATCTGTTCTGGTAACTGTTGGCCTGTCCTAAGATGAAGCTGTTCAGCACAGGTAGTGGTCAGAGCAGTGATTTTTATCCTAAAACCCCCTACTGTAACAGACATCTGGAGAACATCTACTCCACCTTCTACTTACAGCAGGAGCACGGCCAAAACAAGATCAGTTCAACCACTGCTCTGTTTAGCCAAGTCTTGAAACCCTTGATGGATTGAAATTCCACACTCTCTGTGTTCTGGGGCTGCTCCACCTTCCTACTGAGAAGGTATTTCCTTTTCATCCACAATGAATCTCCAATGCTGCAGCTCTAGGCCACTTCCCCTCCTTTTACTGGGCAGCACTAGATAAGCAAAGTTTGACTCCATCAACTTTTAAGTCCTCTTCAAGTAGTCACAGGTTGGTATTGAATTGTCCTTTAGCTGCTGCTTCACAAGAGCAAACAAGTCCAGTTCACAGGATCAAAGAATCATAGAATTGTAGAATCACAGAATGGCTCAGGTTGGAAGGGACCTCAGAGCTCATCTACTTCAACCTCCCCACCATGCCCAGGGACACCTCTCAACTAGACTCAGCTGCTCAAGGTCTCATCCAACCTGGCCTTCAACACCTCCAAGCAGGAGACAGCCACAGCCTCCCTGGGCAACCTTTTCCAGAGTCTCACCACTCTCAAAATGAAGAACTTCCATAGCTCCAGTCTAACTCTGCTCTCCTTTAGCTTCAAACCATTCCCCTCTTGGCCTGTGTCTAGATCCCCTGATGAAAAGTCACTCTGCAGCCTTCCTGTAGGATCCTTTCAGGTGTTGGGAGGCAGTTGTAAGGTCCCCCTTGAGTCTTCTCCAGTCTTAACACCCCCAGCTCCCTCAGCCTGTCCTCACAGAGTCATAGAATGGTTTGGGTTGAAGTGACCTCCAAAGGCCAACTGGTCCAACCACCTAGATCATAGAATCACAGAATGGTAAGGTTGGAAGGGACCTCAAGGATCATCCAGTTCCAACCCCCTGCCATAGGCAGGGACACCTCCCACTAGCACAGCTCACTCAAGGCCTCCTCCAACCTGGCCTTGAACACCTCCAGGGAGGGAGCAGCCACAACCTCCACCCTTTCCTTGTGCATCAGGGCCATAGGTCCCTAGAAAATTTCAAAGTCACGTTTGTGACCTCTCTTCAGCTTCTGAACATGCTCTTAAAGTGGGGCACCTGGATTCAGTCAACAATTAGGGCTTCAGTTTTGGTTATTGTAGCAATACAGATGATTGGTCTAAAATCAGCATGAATTTTGAAGCAAAGCTGTTCTGTCCTGTCCAAAAACAGAAAAAAAGAAAACTGCAAGGAAGTGAAAGATCCTTCTGAATGCTGCTTTTTCTGGCTTCCCTGCAATCTGGAAAGACTCTGCATATGGCCACACACATGAACTCTGTGCATATTTACATGGTCTAGGTCACCTTTGGCAAACCAGTGAAAGAAATAATTGGCATGAGAGCCAAGGTTGAACTCTGAGGTGCAGGCTGATGTCTTACCAGCTACAGCCTCGTTGCTGGAGCCTGTAAAGAGTTCAGAAAAGCAAAATGTTCTCCTGAAGAAATCACACCCCACAAACTGATGCAGCTCTGACTGTGGAAAGAGCTCTCTTCCCTTTTCTGTCAAGTGTGTTCCCAGCAGAAGTTGTGTCCTGCAGCTCTGAGAGGGGCCAGGCACAACCTGCTGCCTGCTGTGCTTCTGGAGCACAGGATGAGTCTGGCTGAAGTAAGTCTCCATTGCTCCACCTCCCTCCTTTACCCTGAGTGCTTTGCAGTCCCTGCCAGGGTGGATGCTCCTGCCATGATGGAAGCTCTTACCATGATGGATGCTGCTGGCATAGCAGCCCCTCCCTGGAGGCTGAAAGTCTCAGACCTAGAATCTCAAACCAGCTCAAACCCTTAGCCCCCCTCTTAACATTTTTAGCTTGTGTTCTCAGTCTCTGGCAATTCCCAGGGCTAACCACTGGGAGGGTTTTACATCCCCTTTGTTCTGGCTATTTCTAGCTGAGACATAAAAGCAGACAAGTGGTGGCCCTTGCCTATCTGATAAAACCATCTTGCATAAACATCATCATCAAGGGGGAACCCTCTCTAAATGTTTATAGCAGGTGTTCTGAAGACATAAATTAGGGCACACTGGTTCTGAGTTGTATTAAATCAAGCTATGACCACCAAGGAAAGAAGGCATAGCTGTTATTTTACTTTACTAAGCATGATATATTGTATCAATGATTACAACATGTCATACAGGCTTAAGGGTCTTGTAGAGTGTTGCCTTGGTTTAGGAGAATCTAAGTACTTGGTGATGACCCCCTCACTGCAAGAAGGACATTGAGTTGGTGGAGTGTGTCCAGAGAACAGGCTCACAGGATGTTAGGGGTTGGAAGGGACCTCCAGGCATCATCCAGTCCAACCCCCCTGCCAGAGCAGGACCAGACAATCTGGCTCAGGTCACACAGGAACACAACCAGACAGGGCTGGAAAGGCTCCAGAGAAGGAGACTCCACAGCCTCTCTGGGCAGCCTGTGCCAGGGCTCTGGGACCCTGACAGTCAAGAAGTTCTTCCTGGTGTTGAGGTGGAATCACCTGTGCTGTAGTTTCCATCCATTGCTCCTTGTCCTATCCCAGGGCACAACTGAAAAGAGTTTGTCCCCTCCCTCTTGACCCCCAGCCCTCAGATATTTATAAATGTTGATCTGATCCCCTCTTCTCTTCACCAGACCAAAGAGTCCCAGGTCCCTCAGCCTCTCCTCAGAGGGCAGTGCTCCAGCCCCTTCAGCATCTTCATAGCCCTCTCTTGGACTCTCTGCAGTAGATCCCTGTCCCTCTTGAACTGGGGAGCCCAGAACTGGATGAAATATTGCAGGTGAGGTCTCAGCAGGGCAGAGTAAAAGGGAAGAATAACCTCCCTCCATCTGCTGGCCACACTCCTCTTAATGCCCCCCCCAGGATCCCATTGGCCTTCTGGGTCCCCAGGGCACATTGCTGGCCCAAAGGCAGCAAAGCTGGTGAGGGATCTAGGGAACAAGTCTTGCAAGGAATGACTGAAGAAACTGAGAGGAGACCTTGCTGGTCTCTACAACTCCCTGAAAAGAGGATGCAGTGAGGTAGGCAGCAGAGCCAATGGCATCCTGGCCTGGCTCAGGAGCAGGGAGGTTCTTCTGGCCCTGTGCTCAGCACTGCTCAGGCCAC
>VWZE01002690.1:127438-158409 GCA_013396675.1 Eubucco bourcierii | reverse complement strand
GGAGCCCCCAGCACAGGAAGGACATGGAACTGTTGGAGTGGGTCCAGAGGAGGCCACGAAGATGCTCAGAGGACTGGAGTAGTTCTCCTATGAGGACAGGCTGAGACAGTTGGGGCTCTGCAGCCTGGAGAAGATAAGGCTTCGAGGAGACCTTACCTTACCTTACCCTTCAGATTCCAGTATCTGAAGGGGGCTACAGGAAGGCTGGAGACAGACTACTGACAAGGTCTTGTGATGACAGGACAAGGGGCAATGGGTTTGAACTGGCAGAGGGGAGACTGAAACTGCATGTTAGGAGGAAGTTGTTTTCAGTGAGGGTGGTGAGACACTGGCACAGGTTGCCCAGGGAGGTTGTGGTTGCTCTCTCCCTGGAGGTGTTCAAGACCAGGTTGGATGAGGCCTTGAATGACCTGTACTAGTGGGAGGTGTCCCTGCCTATGGCAGGGGGTTGGAACTAGATGATCCTTGAGGTCCCTTCCAACCTTACCATTCTACGATTCATTCCGTTTGCTCTTTGAAAAAAGAAAAAAACATGACTGAAATCAACTGGAAAGTTGTGATGCCAATTTGCTTCATGCTTTATTTGAGTCACAATAGACGTTAACCTGGAGCCTAACTCTGTGTTGCTTTGTAGGTTTTTTTTTGGTGAAGACTATGCATGAGTTGTTCCCAGAAGGTGCCATGGCATTTTGGAAGCTTTACACAAGGTACTGCTGACTGCTTTGGGAGAATTATTCAGTGTTTGAGACCACTCAGCAAAGAACAGGTAAAGAAAAAGGCTCTTGGAGTGATCAGAGAACCGTACGTCCTAGAAGGAGAGTAAAACTGGGTTTGTTCTGCATAATGTGATAAAACAGAGGCTAAATGATATTGAATTACTATAAATACACAGACAGGGAAACACCAGGGAAAGAGAGGATCTATTTAAACTAAAAGGATAACATTGGCACAAGAACAAATGGATAGAAACTGGCCATAATTAACTCCACTGGAAATCAGAAGGAGGTTTCTAGTCATTAGGGGAANCCCCCCACTCATTAAGTTTATGAAAGGGATTGTGAGGACTGACTGCTCTCAGCAGCTGAGATTCAGACCCAAAGATCCAGGACTTTCCAAGTCTAGGTTAAAAGCCTATTCCTATCTTACTAAACAAAGAAAACCTGCTGCAAATGCCATGCCACAAAACAAAAGTTTAATCTGTCTTTGCTTGTTGCTGAGTCAAACTGTGTGGTGAAGGAAGTAAACAAAAGAGAAATGCTTTGTAAATGCTGAAGATGCCTGAGTGTAAATTGCCTTATTAAACTGTCTGTTAATAGAAGAGATTGCATGGAAGGACAAATGCTGTGGCCTAACTTGTAAAAAGAGAGCAGCTCTGAGGAGAAGCAGGTGGGGCTATTGGTGTATGAAGAACTGAATATGTGCACTTGTAGCTCTGAAAGCCAATATCACCCTTGGCTGCATCAGTAGAATTGTGGTCAACAGATCGAAGGGGGTCATCGTCTCTTTTTACTCTGCTTTCATGACATCACACCTAGAGTACTGTGTTCAGCTTTGTGGCCCTCTGCACCATGGACCATGGCTTTAGAAGGGGGCCATGAAGGTAATCAGGGGACTGGAGCAGCTGAACAGGCTGAAAGAGTTGGGGCTGTTCATTCTGAGAAACAGTAGGCTCTGGGGAGACCTTGTTCTGGCCTTTCGGTATTTAAAGGAAACCTACAGGAAAGATGTGGAAGGACAGTTTAGTAGGTTGTGCAGTAACAGGATGAGGGGTAATGGATTCAAACTGAAAGAGAGTAGATTTAGGTTAGCTGTTATAAAGAAATTGTGAGACACTAAAACATGTCCAGGAAGGTCATGGATGACTGTTCCCTGGAAGTCCTGAACCTTGGGTTGTGTGAGGCTTTGAGGAATCTTATCTAGTGAAAGGTCTTTGCCCATGACAAGCGGTTGAAACTATATGATATTCAAGATTCTTTTCAAAGTAAACTACCATTCTACCACATTCTACCATATCCTCTCCTCTCCTCTCCCTACTGCAGAGTTGTGCCAGCCTAGGAAAAGACACTGCCTAAACATTTACACCATTATTTATTTGCTTGTAGTCAGATTTATGTCAGAGCAAGAGGCAAAAGCACTAAACTTCCAACTGTAATGAGGCTTGGCGTTTGACTTCCATTATAAACAATGTGAACTAAAAATGCCTGGAGGTACTATACCTTGTGCATCTGGCATTTACACAGCAGATTACCAGCACTCTCACTGACCTTGGTGATTCTGCAGAGGACACACCGTGTTTTCATTTAGCTGAGCTGATTCAAAAATCTCATCTGCATGCACCAGTATTAGGCTGAAGCTCAACTTGCCTCCGTCTTTCTGTCAAAGGGCTTCATCTGAACTTCATCATGCTTTCAGCAAAGGGCATTTGCAGAGGGGTAATATCAGATGGCAAGTGTATTTAAAAGCATTCTGTTCCAAAATCCTCAAGCTCTTACACATCCTTGTAATCCACTAGGTTCAGTGCAAGTGATTGTGGAAGTTATTTGTTATGAGTTTTCCAGATGAGAGGATGTAAATATTAATGGCCGAGCTTTCCCTAGGCCATTCTGCAATTGTGGGAAACTGCAGGACACAGGAAATTTCCCATCTACTTACATGTTCAATGTAAAAGTCATCTCTGCTATTTCAAAGAAATAAAGTTTGAGAAGTAGGCCACTGCCATCAGAGTCTCTGGATGGTAATGAAAGGCCAACTGACATGAAAGATTCGGGGAAACAGATGTAGCACTTAAAAGCAAAGACAGATTGTCCTCACTTCCTCTGCTTATCATTCCACTGTACCTTTAGAAACCAAGTTCCCTGCAATTCCCAGCAGACCAGGCACCTCTGGGCCATCTGATCTCAGAGACACTTTAAAATCTGAGGCTGACTTTTGCTGCAACGCACTGCTTCACTTGAAGCTATAATAGTGGAAGCTGTAACAATATTCTTGGTCCAAATTTCCCTGACTGTTATGTTCTGTTTCTAAGAAGCTTCAAATACTAGAAATGCAAAGGATGAAAAAGAATCCTTCTAGTAAGCTGTTTGTGTGGTTTTACTCCAAATGAATTCTAGTAACCTGTTTGTGTGGTTTTACTTCAATCAGAATTTTCATTAGAATGGAAACATAATGGGTGCTCAGAATCCAAACCCTTTAGCCTTTCTGAGATGTAGAACAGCCAAGATGATTAATACTGTGCTAAATATGAGTTAATTTATTTCTGACCAATGCATATAATTGCATAAATACATATTTATATGTATGTACATCATCCTATGTATATCAACCTTCAAAAACCTCTTAATAGATCAGTGTAACTATTTAGTGTAATAAATACTTATTGGCTCTTTGCTGGGTTAAAAACTGGCTGGATGGCCAAGCCCAAAGAGTGGTGGTAAATAAAGTTAAATGGAGTCATTCCCCAGAGCTCAGTGCTGGGGCCAATTCTGTTTATCACTTTTGTCAATGATCTGTATGAAAGGCTCAAGTGCACCCTGAGTAAGTTTTCAGACAACACCAAGTTGGGCAGGAATGTTAATTGGTTTGAGTGCTGGAAGGCATTATAGAAGGATACAGATGTGTTGGATGTATGGGCTGAGGTCAATAGTATGACATTAAACAAGACCAAGTGCTGTGTCCTGAAATTTGGTCACAATAACCCCATCAATCCTCCAGGCTTGGCCAGAGTAGCTTGAAAGTTGCCCCACAGAAAATTATCTGGGGGTGCAAGTTAACATCTGGCTAAGTATGAGCCAGCAGTGTGCTCAGGGTGCCAAGAAGGCCAGCAGCATCCTGTCTTGGATCAGAAATAGCATGGCCAGCAGGAGAAGGGAGGTGATTTTGCCTCTACATTGAGCACTGGTGAGGTTGCAAGTATTGTGTTCTGTTTTGGGCCTCTCACAATACTCTGAGTTGCTGGAGCATGTCCAAAGAACAATGACGATGGTGAAAGGTCTAGAGCACAAGTCCTGTGAGGAGTGGCTGAAGGAACTGCGGTTGTTTAGCCTGCAGAAAAGGAGACTGAGGGAGGCCTTGTTGTTTTCTACAACTACCTGAAGGGAGGTTTTTGCAAGGTGGGAGTTGGTCTCTTCTCCCAAGCACAAGAATTGGTCTCCAGCAGAACCACTGGAGGTTTAAATTTGATATCAGGAAAAATTTCTTGACTGCAAGTGTTGTCAAACATTGTAGCATGCTGTCCAAGGAAGTGGTGGAGTCGGTATTCCTGGAGATATTTAAAAGGCATAGAACTAAGGGCCATGGTTTTGTGGTGCACTTGGCAGTGGTAGAGTTATGATTGGACTTGATGGTTTTTTCCAACCCACATGATACCATGATCCTATGAAAATGTGCTATTGAGCTTAACAGAGTCTATAACACTTTTATGGGTTTTGGTTTTTTTTTTTTTTTAAGTGTATCATTTAACATTCTAAAAACAGATCTGATAACTGCACATATTGAGTTTCTGAGGAGTTTTACTTTATGAACTTGCTGAATAGAAGGATCTATTTACAGAGTTGAAGAATATTTTCTTTCGTTGAATAACACAGTAGTCCAAAGAGCACACTAATTTAGATATAGCTGTCTAATATGTGTTCTGAGGCTAACTGAAGAAAGCATTTTTTTCCTAGGAAGTGTTTACCAAATAATGATACCTATTTTTTCTTTATTTTTTTTCACTTTTTATAGATATTTTTATCAGAAGCAGAAATAGCCAAAACCCACCATGCAACAGCTTTGCTCTTGCAGTAGAAAAATAAAAACATACCCCTCCCCCAGTCTCAGCAATCCTAATAATAATCTAAAAAAATTACAATAAAAAAGGTAAGCACTGGTTTTGCATTTGTAACATCATTTTCAGCAGACGAAAACATTGATCAAATTATTCCCTAAAACTAATTAACCAGCTATAATCAATAGCAGCCTCAGTATTTCACTCATTTAAGCAGGTTTTGTTCATTTGGCATGTTTCACTTAGGCTGCCAAGCACAGAATGAGTTTTCTAGTCATTTAATTACCTGAAATTATGAGCATCTTTCTGATAGAGAACGCCACTGCCATGGTTAGATAGCCAGGGCAGAACTCTTGGCTTTTGTTCCAAGGCTTTGTGTTGCTGATGCAGCGCAAAGCTGAGCCACTTGTTTCAGTTTCCAGCCCTCAGTCTTCCTCAGAAGTGTTATTGAGGAAAGAGGCGTAGGGAGAAGCTGGGAAAGATAGAATGGTGTGTGCAGTGCCTTACTTGATCTTCAGCTATGAGTAGAGTCTGCAGCATTTCAAGTTAGAGTATCCTAAAAATAATCTTAAAATATGGAGCAGATTTTCTTGACTAGAGAAGAATCGTAAAGCATAGGCAATGGTACCCTCTTCCTAGGTTAATTTTGCAGGTAATCTGAGAGAATGAGCTCTCTGCTAACACCAGAATATGCATCCAAAGTATCAGATTTCCCATATACTAAAAGTATGAAATAATGAGTGCCTGGTTTTTAAATCTCTTTACTATTTAATGGCAACCAGTGTAGAGTTATTTGAAGCAAATATGTATTTCAGCTCTTCCTTTGGAGAAATATTTTCTGCTAACTTAATAGGTCAAATAGTCTTTTTCTGCTAGAGTCTGGCCTGTCATTCTTATTGACATGAAGGAATTAGAGACTAGAGAGGGGGGATCTGTAAAATATAGCAATGGTAATTAGCATGCATATTAACATTTAAAGAGTGTTATGTGCCTACATAAGAAATGAGGCATAGTTTGCTGTATTGGTGCTATTTCCACGCTACAACAACTCCTTTAGGTCACACAATGAGGCAGCATCTCATCTAAAATGCAAAAGGGAATAAGGCAACATTGTTTCCCTCTATCTTCCTTGTTTCAGATACAAATTTAGTTCTTGGAAGTAAATTTATATGGTTTCATTTATCTCTCCAACATACGAAACCTAAAGAGATGCAAACTTGTTTTTCATACATATTTTTGAATGGATGCATTCTGAGTGCTGGTTTTCATGTTTTTGCAAGTTCAGAGTGCCTGTCTCACACAACTTGAGCTATAATTAATTATACAGGAGTAGGATTATATGTTGAATGTTTTGCCTGCATTTAGGGGAAAAAAAAAATAATCTAACCCTCCAGAGGCTGCTCTGTTCTGTGAGTATTAATGTATAGAAAGAACTTTCCATCATTAGACAAGTTTGAGCACATGTACATAGTCCTCATTGGCTTCAGAACAGAGAAGACAACCACAGACTTGGTTACACTAATGAAACAGAGAAACTTGCTTTGAAGAAATCTTGCTGGGGAAACAAAAATAAAGAATGAGTGTTTGCTAAAATGTCTTCATGGGTAAGCTATATTTTAATTTGGTATGAGTGACACAGGATATGCACTCACAGTAGGAATATAAAAGGGAAAATAATGAATATTAGGGGGAAAAATCAGCAAGTGAAACCCTTAGAGATTGTTTCATGCTTCTGCAGTAAACCCAAGCATCAGTCACAGGTCATAGGAAGTTCTGCAGCAAACCTAGAGGCACTCTGCATGGGATTCAGCTCAGCAAATGTAGATTTCTACTTTTAAGTGAGGCTTCCCTTTTAGTCAGTGTGGGGGAACAGGCATTTCTATGGTGAAATTTATTTGAACTAAACATCTACACCTGTGAGATGAATCATGAAATAATAATGCCTACCTATTTCCACTGTGCAGTTCTCTCCCACAGTTAAAGGCGGCCATCTGACCTGTAGATGTCTTTGCTGTACTTTCTGATTTTTAGGTGATAAGAATCTCACTTTAGCTATCTCCCCACTACTGGTGCCTAACTGCATCTGTTTACAGTTCCCTCTTACCTCAGCAGTCATTCATTGGGTATCTGTGCACAGGAAACCACTGTGATGACTACTCTGAGCTGGTTGCTATTGCTGTCCCAGCCTGTATTGCCAGCTAAATCCTGTCAGACTCCACAAGTCCGTATGGGAGGAGTACTGGCTGAACAGGCGATGCTGTACTCCAATAGAGTAGAATAAGAGCAATGGCAAGTTAGGGTCAAAAGCAAAAACAGAAAGGGGAATTCAGTAAAATAAACAAAACTAAATCCAAAACATAAAGCTAAAACAACTGCTTCAGCTAGGTCCATAGTAAATTATGTTCTAAGGTGAAAAAATCGAAATAATTTTGGTGATTGTTGTAAACCACAGACCTTCTTTGTACCCTGAGCAGAAGTCATCACAATATTGACCTGCACAGTACTTCTAAGGGCATCCTGAGACCCTCACCATTCCTCACCATTTCTCTATAGCCATCAACTACACTTCTCATACTCTTCAGGCATTAATTACACTTCTGACACTCTTCTTTGAACTCTGTTTTCAAGCTGGTACACTTTAACTCTTTATTTTAAAAAATATTTTTCACATGCTTTACTCAATCCTTTGTCATTCATCCCAGAAACTGATAAATATTATAAGCTGACCTTTCTGTTTGAGTCCAATGTATGAACTTCCTGATAGCGCTGATACAGCCTTCTGTCTTCTCTCCTGTTTTCAGTTCCACCTGAGCAGTGGACACTAATTGAGGGGGAAGTGCACAGCTGTTCATTAAAACACAATGTGTACAGCAGCTTGATCTCCTAAAGGAGTCATTCCTTCAGTCTGTTTCAATATGTACTCCTCTGTGTGTGTGTATATATAAAAACAAAAGGGAGAAATATAAAGAAAAATAAGAGCACAAATCTAAGGGTACTAAACTCTGTTATATTAATATTAAATGTCATCAAGTAATTTCTATCAAAATGGCTCTGAAAGATACTTTTCTACATAACAGTGGCAACTCAGAAGAGAAATATATATATATATATCAATAGCTGCAAGAAGTTGGTATACCTAGGAAGAACAGTTGAGAAAAATCCCTACCCATGGCAGGAAGGTTGTAGATGATCTCTAAGGTCCCTTCCATCCTTAACCATTCTATGATTCTGTGAAAATCAGTGTGAATTCATGCTGGGACAAAGTATGGTCTGGAGAGTGTTTTGCATTGGCAGTGCCCCAAAGAATAAAACATCACAGGCACCTCCAGCTCAGAATGCTACCTCCAGCAGCGTTCAAAACAGATGGCAGAGAGGGAGTAAGAACTAGTAACCATTGTTTCTCCCAACTGATCCACTAGAATTCAACAGTTCTCAGCTCAAACTACTTTCTGAACCAGATAGGGTTTGTCAGTTTCATAACCTTCCATGAACATCACTTTCAATAATTTATCTGGTCTCTTTGAGCCCATGCATCCACTTCTTGTGGTGAGATCTGCTATCTTAAAATTGTATAGTTCTAAACATGCCAGCTGTGAGGTAAAATTGGGGTTGACAAAAATTGCAGCATATACCCAAACCAAATACTAATGATTTTTGCAAACCCAATGAACATACATACACATACAACCCCTCATGTTGATAAAATATTTATTTAATCTGAAGCATTGTTTAGGTTGCTCAAAATTTCCTGCTACTTCCTCCCCAAAGCCTCCTTCCCATTATTACTACTGATCATTCTGTCAATATTTGACTCTTTTGGTATGGATGCAAACTTGGTATTAGAGTCAATTTCTCTTGCACATGAATTTTCAAGGCTGTCATCACTGTGACACTTCCAGTCTTGTTTGCTCAGATTTTCCAGAATGTCGTAGGAGGAGCTTTAATCATTGCTGACTCATCCCAGCAAACCACTAGCCCGGTCCTGTCTCCAGGCTTTTCAGTGGAGAGTATCTCTTTTTCTTTGAAGAGAACCCAAATTGTGTTTTAACAATTTGTAAGCTGCATGAGGGAGCAACCTACCAAATCAAAGATTTAGGCTTGGACTTAACCTTTTTTAGGTTAGCTTTGTAATTTGCTGTGTTCTTTTTTCATTTTGAATCCCTCCACTTGTAAGAGAGCCTGCAGCCTATAAATCACTCCTCAGAAATATCCACAGCAGTATCTGAAAAAAAAAAAAAAAAAAAAAAAAAAAAAAAAAAAAAAAGAGTGAGCTTTGTGTTTGAATCTTAAAAGGAAACATTTTCAGAAGGAGACTATAGGAGCTAGCAGAAGAACTGATGAATCACTTGAATTATATTTTTAAGAAGAATAACTTCATAAGGATTTTTCTGAGAAATGGTGAAAGCATAATGCTCTGATTTCCTGAATAAGCTACAAGTTATCAACAGCTTTTGCTTTAATAAATATTCTCTTTTCCCACATTAAGGCTTTTTTTTTTTTTTTTTTTTTTAAGTTTGAGTTGNTTTTTTTTTTTTTTTTAAGTCTGAGATGCCTAGATTTCAAGGACTAACAATACAGATAGTGTGAGAAAGAACACAGAGACAGTGTCTTTGTATCTTAATTATAGCAGCCCTCTTCTTTCCAGCACCGAAACGAGCTACACCCAGACTATGGGGAGATAAATGTGGGAGCTGTAAGCTTGACGTCTAATATCTGCTAGCGAAGATTTGGGATTTGATTTAGTGCCTCTATTGGAAGGTTTGAAAAAAACAGGTCTTCCATCTTCTTTTAATAAATTCATTTTCAGACCTGCAATTTACCTTTTTGGCAGTTTTACGATTCAGAACAATGGGCCTCCTTTAGTTGTGTATTTTTTTGGCTGTTTCCGTTTTCCCTCACATTTATAAGCAGAAAAGTGGTGCTCAGTAATTTACAGAATAACGAAGCAGGAGGCATTCATAGCTCCCTAGCTGGAAAAACTTCACCGTGGTTCCCCAGTGCAGAAAATGGTGGGGGCATTTTTTACACTTTTTCATAGTGACAAACCAATACTTGAACATTACCAGGCCACATTATATTAACTCTAAATAGAGCTGCTATATTGGAATTTCTGAAAGCTAACAAATTATGAAGTGACATAATACAAATAGCCCCCAGGAAAAGGGAAAGGGGTTTTTCTGCAAGGAGGAAAAGAATTCATCAGTGGTATGACTTTGCTTTTGTTTCCCAGTAATTTAAAAATAAAAAAGACATCATGGCATGGTGAGGGAGGGCAGATGTTTAAGAGGAAAGAGATTATGTCTGGAGACGTGGTGCTGATGAATCTGAGACTTCATGAATTCAGGATAGAAAGAGTTGGCCGTAGATGTGCAAACCACCAACATACACATCAACAGGTGGTGTGGTGACTCAGCCTACATGAAAGAATGTGATGATCTGTACAGCTCAGGCAGCCAGCTGTGTCCTGGGATGCAGCAACAAAAGCATTGCAAGAAGGGTGAGGAAAGGGATTCTTTGCTCTTGTCAGATCCCACCTGGAGTATTGTGTACAGTTCTGGAGCCCTCAACACAAGAAGGGCATGGAACTGTTGAGGCGAGTCCAGAGAAGGCCACAAAGGTGCTCAGAGGGCAGCAGCAGCTCTGCTATGAGGACAGGCTGAGAGAGTTGGGGGTCTACAGCCTGGAGAAGATAAGGCTTCCAGGAGACCTTGAAGTGGCCTTCTAGTATCTGAAGGGGGCTACAGGAAGGCTGAGGAGGGACTACTGACAAGGTCTTGTAATGACAGGACAAGGGGCAATGGGTTTAAACTGGCAGAGGGGAGATTGAAACTGGATGTTAGGAGGAAGTTGTTTGCAGTGAGGGTGCTGAGACACTGGAAGAGGTTGCCCAGGGAGGTTGTGGCTCCTCCCTCCCTGGAGGTATTCAAGGCCAGGTTAGATGAAGCTAACCGGGTTGGAACTGGATGATCCTTGAGTTCCCTTCCAACCTAAACCATTCTATGATTCTACAGGCAAAGAAACACAACAAGATTACATGGTTACCATCTCTTTAGGGGACTTTCTGAAGTCATATCTAGAGGCCCTTGATGCATCAAGGTGGCCTTCCACTTTTGAGTGGTGGTCTCAGTTGACCTCCTTGATGTTACTCAGCTAACTAAAAGTGAGTGTGTGTGACCTGTGCTAGAAAACAAGTAAATGTCCTATGTCAACAGCTGGAATTGATAGCAACAGATAGATCCTTTTAGCAACAAGAACATCATTAACAGTGGTTGTTTTAATAAATGATCTGCCCCTCTGACTCAAGAACCTGCCAAGGAAAAAGAGCAGCCATTGCCCCTCTGCATATATTCACTGTATTGTGTCTGATGGTGGGTTTGAGTAACATATAAAGTGAATGAATTTTCTTAAAGGATTATAGAGCTTAACACAGAAAATTAACAAGAATGACAAAGCTGTTGGCTCAAACACAGCAGTTCTCCTATTCCATCGACCTTTCACAAACCTGGATGCCTTGAGCACGGAGTTCAACAGGTTTATAAATACATTTTAATTGCTTTCATATAAACTGTAAATGAGGAAGAAAATATTTTATATAAAAATAGTATCATTTAATCTGTCTCCTGCTGACCAAAAGAAAACAAAAAACTGCTGAGTCTGATGCAGAGGTTCAGTTGTGTTATATCATCATAAAGTGGAAATAACATCATGCTAAATCAATCCTATTATGTCTGCAATTTACATCAGATACTTTGTGCTCCAACTTCCATTTCTTTGATGTGAAACAGCATCTGAGAATGTCCCTTAGTTAGAAACCTTGAACATAGACCTGGATAGGATCCTAGGCTGTGACTCTTCTTCCATGGACACCACAAGCCTGCACTGGCTTCAGTCTCCCCTGTCACTGGTAGTGAGGTAGGATGGTCAGGGTGATCAGATGACAGGTGATCATGGGGTTATTTCTACAGGGAAAACATCTTCCATACATCAGGACTATGATGCATATATTCTTATTCAGGTTGCTCATGAGCCCATGTGAAGGATATGTTATTAGCTATAGTATGGCTCTATTTTCATGGAGATCCTTTTCTATGGATTGTGGGGAAAATCTTGGAATGGTACTGAGGCCAGCATTGATCTAAGAAATTAATCACAACATCATTCATATAATAAGACATTTGTCTTCATTTTCTCCAGATTTCCACAATAGTTTACTATGTTATTACAAGGCAATCACCACTGCTTTTGTAGTTCTATTAAATCCTTTTGATTAACAGTAGGAGTCAGGGTTGTATTCTTGTTCCTTTGATTCTTACAGTCAGCATCCTTTTCAATAAATTAAAGTCCCAAAGGGCATTTTTGCCCTTCTTTTTTATGTTTGTCTAAATGCAGTAGGAATGGGGAAAAAAATCCAAACACTTAGGCTTTCAAAGGAGAAAAAAAATAAAAGGAACAAATCAACACACAAAACCACCTCACTCCAAACAATATAATTAGGACAATAAAGGATGTAGCTTCCACTGCTTAGGCAGATATAACTGATTAACTTTATCAGGAAATACAGAGTCACAGACTAGAAAATAGGTCCCTTAGCTCAGAAGAGAGCATTACTCTTGTATGTGAATGTGTCCTTTTAAAAAATGACCCTTAAGCTTATCCCATAGCAACTATTTTCCCTTTTACTGCATATTTGAAACTATTTTAGTTTGAGGAGCTGTCAGGAAACTAAAATCTTGTTATAAAATTCCCCAGAGAATTTGAACCACATGCTTTAAGAAGCACTTGATATTAATTGCAAGATATGTAGAAATAAATTCTGCAATACCCATGTGGACCACCTCGCAGATGGGAAGGAGGTTGTACAGATGTAATAGGAAACAGAGTCCACCCCATTTATGCTCTTTAACACATCATCATACAGGAGTATTTTTGGAGAAAAGAAAAAGAAAAAAGAAGAGAAAAAGCTGAAAGCTGGTTTGATTTCCTTCTTGTCTTAAATGTCATTATGACTAAAGATCTACAGATTTTTTCCTAGGCCTACATTCTGTAGTAACAATAACAGAAATGGAAACATCTATATGAGGATATGGACTCCAGTAAAGAAGAAAAGGAAAAAAAAAAAAAAGTCTTAGACAATTACAGAATCTTCTGTTCCAATTTTCCACACTGTGGAAGGGAGGCAGCCTGTCTTAACAAGCCATTTACTGAAACAATCTCAAAACCTATTTCATTATCTCATGGTCCTCATATCAGCTGGCAAGGAAAACATTCAAGGTTTTACCTTCTCAGATTTTCTGATGGACAAAGTATTACCCCTCCCTCAGAGAAATGCCATCACACAGGCCTCACTTCAACACAGTTTAAACAAGAAGTACTGGACTAGCAATTAAATTCACTCACTCTGTGCAGCTAACACAACCTGAACAACAGTCTCTTCTTTTTACCAGTTGAATACAGATGTGTTTTTAACTTGTTGCATGCACTTGAAGGCCATCACAGCATTTTTGCCAAGATATGCTGCAGCTTCTAACTTGCTGCATGCACTTGAAGGCCATCACAGCATTTTTGCTAAGATATATTGAAGCTTCTAACTTGCTACATGCACTTGAAGGCCATCACAGCATTTTTGCCAAGACATATTGCAGCTTCTAAATCTCTGCATGCACTTGAAGGCCATCACAGCATTTTTGCCAAGATATATTGAAGTTTCTAACTTGCTGCATGCACTTGAAGGCCATCACAGCATTTTTGCCAAGATATGCTGCAGCTTCTAACTTGCTGCATGCACTTGAAGGCCATCACAGCATTTTTGCCAAGATATGCTGCAGCTTCTAACTTGCTGCATGCACTTGAAGGCCATCACAGCATTTCTGCCAAGATATACTGCAGCTTCTAAATCTCTGCATGCACTTGAAGGCCATCACAGCATTTTTGTCCAGATGTACCAAAGCTGGTCCATTGATTTGGCACCAGGAGCTGTAATTCACTTGCATACATACAGTTCAATATCTCTTGTATTCCTCTGTGTGAAGCCTGTTATCTCTGCCCTAAAAAATGGATGTGTTTATTCCTGGTAGGACATACTTCCTCAGGAAAGTTTACTGAGAATGGAAAATAATTAAATAACTGGTGTGTGGTCTAAGCTTGCTAATGCTTTTAGTTCTGTGTACAGGAAAACAATACCTACTGAGGTCACCTGGAGTATTTTAGCTGGCTTCAAGGACTTTTATAAAAACAAATGATTAAATCTTCTAGTCTGAACTTCTTCACATTAAATTTCATCCAATTACCTTCACTAACTTGTTTTTGGCTAAAGCTTATCTTTCAAAAAGGCACCCAACCTTGATTTTAGGACCTTAGCAGTTGAAGGACTAGTGACATCAATATATATATTGTTCCAGAGATTAAAGTCTGTGAGAAAATACCATTTGCAAACTTGTGCTTTTCAAGCAGTTGTATTTGTCTGATTTATGCTTCTAGAAATTGGATGTTGTCCTTCTTATCACTGATAAGTTTTAGCCTTTTACCACCCACTGCTTTCCTGAGAAATTCTCTCATGGAAATATGTAATTTAACAAGTTCCCCATTTAACCAACAAAACAGATTTGCCTGTTTTCATAAATCTTCGTCTTGTTCTAGTTAATTAGAAACTACATTGAACTAGTTTCTCTAGTATAAAATCATCTGTTCTTATGAGACTCAAAATACTTCACTCTTTTCTTCCACAGATTCTAATATAGATTTAGAAACAAGAAAAAGTGATTTGCAGCTAACAGTCTGATGCAAGCCCTGTTCAGATGTAGAACTACCTAAATATATGTTAAGTATGAGTCACTGCTTCCTTATCTATAATTCCACAATTTGTTTTGCCCTTTTACTACAGGATCACCCTGGACAATCTCTTGTCTGCTATAACCACTTTTTAGAGGCATTGTTTTCCAGAGCTGCAGGCCCTCATTCCACAGCAATAGTTACATGCTTCAGTTTCAGATGCAGAACACAGATATATGCAAATGTCATTCTAATCTTTGTTACTACTATGCATTTCAACCATTTTCTACTGATCTTCAACTGTCCCTCTCTCCTTCATTTGGAGCTAGTGCCTGGTTCTATCTCCTTTTAACTTCACAAAGTCAAACAGAAAAATAAGGGCTACTGACTGGCACGAGTGAGTTCCAAGCCAGCAAGCTTCTACATTTGACTGAAAAGAGTAGGAAGCACTGCAATAAAAGATATATTACATCATTCTCAAATGCAACTGTGCCAGCAACAGCAGCTGGGAAGAGTATGGGGTTCTAATTACAGATTGCATCAATCTCTGTGAACACAAGCAAATCTCCTTCCTAGGTTTCAGAGCTGCAGCTTGCTTGGAGAAGCATAATGAGTTAGGATTAAATGTTCACTTACAATAGGATGACATTATAGGATGTAAGCAGATGTTGCATGTAAGAGCTCTAATGACATATATTTCAATGCACCAAAATTTCCAACTTCTAAATTAAGTCTTTATTAACCTAACTGTACGTGTAAGGATTTCTCTCTTTATTTTGGGATGCAGAATCAGTGATTGGAAGAATGTTCTCTGTGCATGTTAAGTATGATTATAAACCAGCTAGAAACTGCTCAAAAGAAACACTGGGAGAGGGTTTCTACAGAAGAATAATGCAATGAATGTTCAATATGAACAATGCTAAAAGTTGAGGTTTACCAGATAATACTAGGAAGTAACCGTGTTATCATATTATCAGGCTGGATGGGGATTGGAGCGACCTGATCTAGTGTGTCCCTGCCCCAATGGCAGGGGGGTTGAGGTCCCTTCCAGCCCTGACAAATATGCAATTCACAGAATCATAGAATCAACCAGGTTGGAAGAGACCTTCAAGCTCATCCAGCCCAACCTATCACCCAGCCCTAGCCAATTAACCAGACCATGGCACTAAGTGCCCCATCCAGGCTTTTCTTGAACACCTCCAGGGATGGTGACTCCACCACCTCCCTGGGCAGCCCATTCCAATGCTGATCACTCTCTCTGGGAAGAATTTCCTCCTAATACCCAGCCTAGACCTGCCCTGCCACAACTTGAGACTGTGTCCCCTCGTTCTGTTACTGGTTGCTTGGGAGAAGAGACCAACTCCCACCTGGCTACAACCTTCCTTCAGGTAGTTCTATGATTATTTCTCTCATCACAACATTAAACCCCAAAGACCCCAAAATCAGACAGTGCTGTTCTAGTTCCTTCAGTTAGGAAATCTGTCTTATTAATAATGCAGTTGCAAGTCTGGGAGGTTAATGAAGTTGTGTTGAATAAATCTGACCTCAAAGCACACATATTGTAGCCTGGGTTTGGTTCAATCATATCTCTATTTTGTTTAGGTTTTATTGCTATTACTCAAACTTCATCATCTCTGCTGGATCCAAAAGGAATTCCTGCTTTATAAGGAAGTTTATTCAACAACAAAGGCTCTAGCAAAAACCCCTTTTAAAGGGTCTGTAAAAATCATTAATAGGGTTTAGATGGATTTCTTCTGCATTGTCTATATGATGAAACCAGGTATACTCACGACCTTGTTCTCATCTCTGTGCTTTAAAAGCCTACACCAAAGCACATTAATTTCCAGGTGTTTGGAAGTCTAAGTAGTCTTAATAAATGGTCACAAGAGAATTATTTAGAGGCAGGAGAGTAGATGCCTAAGTCAAGCTTCTGCTTGAAATATTTGGCAAAGCTGAGGAATCCTTACATCATGAGGTCATTAAAGCCAGTGTATCTGAACTTCTGTTGATCTCCAGGCATCACAACATCCATGAGCATCCTCTCATAGCAGGGTGCACTGCTGCACTACACCAGCCTTCCTCTGTTGGAGAGCACTCACTGATATATGTGAAAGACTGCCTGGCACTGAAACTGGCCTTTAGAATCAGACAACCTTAACTAGACACTGACAAACTCTCCCTCTTCTGTGCCAAGAAAAGATCTAGTGCAAGACTATTGACAGAAGCATTTGGTTCTACAAACATTGTTTGGATTGTCAATCCAGTTGACGCTCAAAGACAAACAAAATACAAGACCTAGAAAGCTAAAATAATCTTTTATTTTCTCTTGTGTGATGGAAAAGAATGAAAGAGGATCTGGGAATATTTGAATTATGATATTCCTAATTACTTGTCATAAAAGCAGAAATCTGTGAGCAGAAGATAGTATCTTGCTTAGAAAGTTTTCTTTTTTGCTAAAATTCAAGAGAATCGTGAAGCTGCAAAATTTTTAAATGGCTAATAAAGATGTTAAAATATTTTAATGGAACTCCTTAGATAGATCTACCTTGCACACCATTCATATTAATGAAGAATTTTAAAGAGTTGGGGTTTCAGGCAGCATCAGGGACTAGGCACAGATATATCTAAACCATATCTAAGCCAGTGCAGGCTGAGCTGAAATGGGACTCCCAAGCCCATGTGCAGTGTGGAAGAAGGTCTCAGATGAGGCTGGTCAGAGCTATTGACCAGGTTTGTTGGTGCCCTCAGAAAGCTGACTCAGAGATCCCCTTTTATTTATGTTTACTACACTGTTTTGGGGATGTAGTGAAAATGTAATTACTTCCCTTGTGTTGTGACAGATATGCACATCTGTACTTTTCAGGTACTTCAGGTTCTTATTAATGTGAGTTTATTAACTTCAGTATGAGCAATTTGCAACATCCACTCATAAATAAATATGGAATTGTGTCATATTAGTTCAGTGGCAGTAGTTTATTTGTGTCTTAATGCTTCCTATGCAAAATTAGCCAGAAAAGACAAAGAACTCTCTGAGTAGTCTCCTAGGATCTCTGTATGGAAGGACAAGCAGCCACCTACTGCTGCAGTGACTCAACTGCTGAGCCACACAATCTCCAGAATCCACTGGAGTCCAGTGGTCTCTGAGGTCTGCTTTCTCCTGGCTGGCCATTTGTATGCACACACCTGCATGGCTCCATCCCTGCAGGCACCTTCCAGGCACAGGATGTTATTGCCATTGCTGTGGCATGGAGAGTCTGAATTTAACACTGAGATTACTTTTATTTAAACTCTACACAACTCAAGCAGCAAGAGCTTGGCTTTGCCTGCAGACCAGAGCCTCAGGCTTTGAAAATAGAAGTCAAACTTTGTTCTCTCCAGCTGCAACCCACTTTTTCTTTTGCTGAGAAAATAGCAACTACTCCATGCAGAGCTTGTGTGGAAGTTGTAGAGTTTCAGAAGGATGGATTTTTATTGAGAAGATTCCCTGCATAAAGAAAATCTTACTACTCTTGATGTACTGAATAAACATGGTGACACAGAATAAGGACAAATAGCGAAATATAGGACACAGGTTCAAATCCCTTCAATTTACATTGTCAATTATGTCTATTTTAGGAGCACTCTTGCCACTAGGAAAAGGCATTTCTACAAACATATTAGAACACCAGTGGCCTGAAGGTGCTTGCTTGCTTTTTTTTTTCACCTCTTCCATATACATTCCAAGCAACTCTCATGACTTAAGTGGTCTATGCTAGGTGGTTTCATGTGAGTCTAGAAGAGTAACTGGTAGAAATACTTCAGCAAATGTCCCTATTCTACCCATGTGTGTTTGAGTTTAAAATATGACTATACTTCTTTTTTTGTTGTTGTTGTTTGATTGAGAGTACAAAGATTATCCTTTCCCTCACGTAGGCTGCTCTGGAGTTTGTTTTCTGAACAACACAGGTTCTTGTATGCCTGGAAATAGTACTAGCAGGAGGTCTGGCTAGTGTGATAGGTATGGTTTTGCTAGGGGGGGCAAAAAAGAACCCAAAAGTTTGGAGGGATCTGAATGATCTTAAATTTACTCTTCATTTCATGTTTTCTCTGGTACCAAAATGCACGATATTAGCCTCAAATAAAATTGTAGTTTTATCAATTTTTTCCTAGATGTGTAGTTTATGCAACAAATACAACCATATCCCTAAATGCCACATCTAACTTTGCATTTTATATGTACTGACTTGTTGTTCAGCCAACATATCCATTAGAAATACTATTCCTGTTATAACTCAATCATTTTACAGTTGTAATTGAACCATAAGCTGGCCTACAAGAACTGCTCCACTCAAATTATTTTGCTCACCTGTGAAAAGGGAAAGCAAGGACATTTGAAAAACTCTTATTAGGGCATGGAACTGTTGGAGCAGGTCCAGAGGAGGTCACGAAGATGCTCAGAGGGCTGCAGCAGCTCTGCTGTAAGGACAGGCTGAGAGTGTTGGGACTCTGCAGCCTGGAGAAGAGAAGGCTTCCAGGACACCTTAGAGTAGCCTTCCAGTATCTGAAGTGGGCAACAGGAAGGCTGGGGAGGGACTACTGACAAGGTCTTGTAATGACAGGACAAGGGGCAATGGGTTTGAACTGGCAGAGGGGAGATTGAAACTGGATGTTAGGAGGAAGTTGTTTGCAGTGAGGTTGGTGAGACACTGGCACAGGTTTCCCAGGGAGGTTGTGGCTGCTCCCTCCCTGGAGGTGTTCAAGGTCAGGTTGGAGGAGGTCTTGAGTGACCTGTGCTAGTGGGAGGTGTCCCTGCCTATGGCAGGGGGTTGGAAGAGGATGAGCTTTGAGGTACCAACCTTACCGTTCTGTGATTCTATGATTATCCAAGCAAAAGAGTGGCATGGTAATGGCTAGACAAAAGCTATTGCTTGCCTTGTCCTCTTCCCCCATTCCAGTGTAATATTACTGCAAGTAACAAGTGCTGTCGTGGTACTTCATCTGTAATTTAGACCTCCCTGGGATTTGTCAGCCTAAGCCAAAGACTTAAACTATTTTTAATGCAGCTTTTTCATACTTAACACCAGACAATCCATTCTGCTGTGGAGCAGTAAACAAGCTCACTGCGAGATGCCAATTGGGAATCACAATGGGAAATAACTGATCTCCTGTGTGATATTAGCTAAAATGGTGTGTCCTACAGCCAACCTTGAGACTTGGTAAAACACTACTTTGTGAGAGATTAACTCACACTTAATGCCAACTGCAACAAACCCCACACATTATCAGATAATACGAGGGATGTGGTTAAAACAATTTTAGTTTATTGAGAAGTGATTAAAGGTAGTAATCATATACATCCCTGGAGAGAAAGATGTGTATTTATAGATCGAGTGTGCACCTGCACATGTGTATAGATAAAAAACACTTTAAACCTGACCTCCACTGTTTTGTTGCCACTGATTATTGGCACAGTACTGAGGTACTGCTGATTAATTTAGAGACACACAAAAACATGTGGAGGATTAAGTTCACTTCAGGTAGCTATGAGCTACCAAAACAAAAGAACTGTAGATCTGAAATAACAGAGGCAGGGGTGTGTGTGAGGTTTTTGGTTTAGAAAAACAGTCCAAAGCAGCTAAATCGTGCTGGTGATGCTTGCAAGTAATCTTAGTAAAACATTTTCATTACACAGTAGTAAGATGAAAGGAAAGAAAATTTAGGAAAAAACCAATTCTTTATATCCATCACAAAAATGTTTCCTCTTAAAAAAAAAAAAAAAAATCCAACAAAAACCTGAGATCACAAAAGCCCTTCAGATCTAAGTCTAACTGGTGTTCCTGTTCTGTTTGGTAGTGGAAAGGTGTAGGGAAGAGAACTCACCTTAAACTTAACAGCTAAAAATCATCATTGAGTTATTTTTAGCTTATTCATGTCATGGAGAAGGTAAAACAGAATGTGATAAAGGGAAAAGTACATAAAAGGAAACCATGACTCAGGATGCCTGAAAAATACCTATCTTCATTTAAACAGATTCACTGAGGCCACATGATTCACAATCTAATGATGGTTCTTTTGTAGCAGGCAAGGGAGAGACTTGTCACTCTCCTCTGCTGCACAAAGCATGGCTGCATTCAGTGTGAGAGGCATATTTTAAGGAAAATCAAGGAACTCCAGTGGGGGGAAATTAAGAATTATCTGAATTAGCAGCCCAGGTGTCTTCCAATGTCCTGTTTCAGGAGGTTGTAATTGCAGATGTATCAGCTTACAGGAGTCAGCATTATCCCATTTTCCCTTGCCACCCACTGACTGAGAATTTCTGTCCTGTGCTGTTCAAGTTGCTGTGCCACCTGTCAGTGTTATCTTGATAAGTACCTTGCCTTTCCCGGTTAAAATGCATGAGCAGGTCATGCATATGAAAAGCATTCCTATTTCTTGTAAATGATCAGAGCACACATTATGTCCTGAGGTTATCAAAAAGCCCCTATGAATACGCCCAGCTGTTCCCTAGCTCAGGTGATGCTTAAAGTTGCACAGTGTGGGCTTTGGGTATTGCTGCTATTAAACATTTTCCTTTGGAGAATTTTTTATCAGAGGAAGCTATTATCTGCCTTGCCTTCTGGACAACACCATAAAGCCAAAGATTCTTTGCTGCTGTTTCTACAAAGTACTTGCTATTAGTTACTTGTTATTCCCTAAGTGTGTATGGACTGATAGATAAGTGAAAGTTTCCCATTTCGTTCTGCAAAGTGAAAACTAACAATAGCAATTATCTCCATTTTTCACTTAAATGACTTGCAGGCACAGAGCCCTTTTGAAACAGCATATAAACAATATGAGCACTGATAATAATTATTCCCAAACTTCACTGTTACTTCAGAGGAAAAAGATGGCAGTGGAAGTAATATTTCCATATGACAAATTAATGTGCAGTATTAATTTTTCTACTTCTCTTATTTCAGAGGCTACCTGCATCACTTCTCTTATTTTAGAGTATTTTTGCATCATAAGCCTCATAGTGAGAGGGACAACAGCATCTGAATAAAGGCAGCATTAGCTCTGCATACCTGGGGAGGGGACAGTGTCAGCACAGAAAAGGATGGTAGCATGTGGCAGAAAAGCTTTCCTCTCTTTTGAGATTATGCTGGAGCCATAGAATCATAGAACTGTTTTGATTGGAAAAGACCTGTAAGATGCCTGAGTCCACCCAAAAACCTAACATTGCCATGGCCATTAAATCATGTCTCAAAGTGCTATTCCCACACATTTCTTGAAGGCCTCCACAGATGGTGACTCTATCACCTTCCTGAGCAACATACTCCAATGCCTGACCACTCCTTCCATAAAGAATTTTTTCCTTATCACCAACCTCACAAGCCCCCTTACTGCTCTCCAAAAAAAAAAGATTTAAAATTTCATCACTCATTGGGTTGGGTTTTTTGTTTGTTTGTTTGTTTAGTATCTATAAGGGCAGAGCAAGGAAACATTGTCTAATTTTCATCTTCTTTCTTCACTGGGAAGTAAGAGTGAATTAATCTATTTCTTCATCTCCTATGCTGAAAAATGTGTGCTTCAGAACAAACAGCCCAAGGAATTTCTATTCTACATCCCAAATTTCCTACAATGTTAACGGTGAAACCTGAAGCAAATTGGATCATATTATAAACATGTTTAAAGCCAATCCAGGGCTCTCTGTGCAGCCCAGAGGGGATTATTTGAAATGTGAAGTTCTTGGCCAGCAGTGCAAGGACTTACATTGTTTAAGTCAAGCAGTGCAGCAGAATGAGGTCAAATAAGAAGTACTTCATTACTGACCTTCCTGTGGTTTGTCTGTGCAAGCGCTGGGCAGTGCAGCACAGCTGATAATTAAAGTCTGTACATCTTGTACAGCTTTCCTGTATCAATATGATTTGCTTTTCCCCTCAGATAAAGTTAGAATCAGCATGTCAAAGGTCATGACCACCTTACTTTGGGACATATTTGTAAATGCCCTTGTGCAGGTCGTAAGCCTTGTAGTAGTATGCTAAGTGTTTGTAGGTTTCTCTTCATTGAATTCAAACTATGTGTTGTATACAGAAGCTGGCTGAATTCAATCTGATATCCAATCTGACTTTGGTTTGCTGCCACTATCTGATTCAATGAATTATCTAATCCATGTGTCACTTAAGCATCAGACTTCCCCAGTGGATATGACAGAACTTGTAATTTTTCTGAACTCTGAAATATTTGCTACTTGTTTCTCCTCATTAGCACCCTGGCTGATTTCTCTTCAACTACTAACCAAAAGGACACTCAAATCAAAAAGACAAAACCATGTTTGCCATCCTCAACAGCAGGAGGTGTTACTTCTTGTGTGCAGTAACACAGAAAAGTTCTTATCAGGGAACAAACCAACGATCAAACGCCAAGAGCTGAAGCACATGAAATAAAAACCTCTCACATTTTAAGTGGAGGGGAGTTGATAGAAGGAAAATAAAAATTAAGACAGTGGAAAAATCCTAGAAAGGAGAGAATTAAGGCAATAGACACATCTGATACTAGCAGCAGCAGCAGTGTCACACTCATTATCTAGCCACAGTCATTTCACTGGAATCCCAAATCATTACATGAGCAAATATTTTGCCTTCAGAAAAACTCTTGACTGATCTGATAAGGGGCAGACGGCACAGTATAATTGTCTGGTGATTTAATCCTTACTTGTTTCAGTGCATAGCTCAGGACAAATCACTTTTCATCCCTCACCATCTTCTAAATGTGAGTAATTATAGCTATCCTGCCTCACAAAGGTGGTATTAGGAACAATTTAATTGAAGCCTGCGCAGTGTTTTAAGAAACTTGGGTGGGTAGATCAATGCTAAATTAGAGCAGGCAATTATATTCAGCCTGAGGGAGAGAAATCAATATCCATATGGCAAGGCAGGAGGAATATTTTCATGGGCCTGCTTTAAATCTCTTTTAGTCCCCTCTCACATCCCTGTGTTTTGTGTAATTCTTTGGAATTCATTCTGGATGGCACTGGGAAGATGAGAGCGTGGACAGACACGATGAGTCCATATCTGCGAGGAGCAACAGAAGAGAATAAGAGCAAAAGAAGTTTCACCTCAAGTTCTTTCATACTGTGCAGACTATTTTGATTTCTCTGCTTTTATACAGGCTTGTATTTTTATTTTTATCAAGTGTTTATATTTTAGGTAAATAATTTTATTACATTTCTAGAGGAAAACTGAAAATGCTGACACTCGGTGCTTGCATTTTACGGCAGAATCTTTTCCTTCTGCAACTTTTATTTAGTTACTGTTTCCATAAAGTTATTTCTTAAATGGAGGGAGTTATTTTCTGAACCTTCTNAAAAAAAGAAAGTGTCTGAATATGTTCTATAAGTTCTAAAACTTTGATGCCTAAACACATCCATCCAACTAATAAATACTTGAAAAACATCACATCTATCTCTAAGCAATTCTGAAAGATTGAAAACATTGAAATATGTTTCTAAAGTATTTTTCTCATGTGAAATAGGGAGGGAGGGGGAAATCATTGCTAACTGTGTGGGAAAGGACTTTTTTTTTTTTTTAAGATAATACTAAATTAAAAGAAAAAAAAAAAGTTATTATTAAATTTATTTTGATTCCCAGAAGCTAGAAGTTCATTTTGCTTTAATCCCTGTACCACTCCAAAGGGTTAGGAGAGAAGTTTTGCGTAGCAAGTAAGGACCATTCTGGTAATGGTGTGAGGTATAGCAAATGTAATGGTCTATAGCTATTAAAAAACTCCTTTGGGAAGAAGTTGGCAGTTGGGGTTACATTAGGCTGTCCCTGAAGCTTGGGACCCCTTTCACTTCTCAGATCCAGTGCCAGAATAAGACAGCAACTAAGCTTTGGGCCTGGAGAGTACTCCTTGCAGATACTGACAGATGTCTTCCTGGAGAAGGCATATACACAGTTGCACATGTGTACTGCACTTCATGTTCCTGGGAACCAGCAGAGAGTTTTTCAAGTGAAAACTGGGTTAGATTTTAACGTTGCACCTTTTTTCCTTTCATTTGCTACTGCTGAAAATGCATTGTTTTGCAACCTCAGTGCAAGGCTGATGGAATTTCCACAACTTAAAAAGGCAAAATGCCTACTACAAAAACGCATTCCTACCTCAAATTCTTTCTCTTTGCTGTTATTGATGGTGTTGCTGTTGGTTGTTGGGGCTTGCAATTAAAATTAAGTGAAAGTTTTTTGTTTATTTTGCAGTAGAACTCTAAAATATTTATGAAGAACCTTAAGTCTAGTTTGCCTTGAGGAAATATAGATGAATTAATAATTTATGTGGTTGTTTTGCAGAAAATTAAAGATTGGTAACAAATGTTTAAAATTTAAATCATCCAGAGTCTCAGATAGCAGATGTTAGTTTGTTAAAATCTTACAAACAACAAAGCACAATGAGGTGTTATCTTCTCCTTGGTCCAACTGAAATCTTAATGATTCATTAAAACTGAGCAGATTCCCAAGCCTGAGGCTAGCAAATGTTAGAATAATGAAGAGGAACTTCAATTATGGAGGCTAGATTTTACATATTACATATATATATATATAGATATAGTTTTGTTTTATTTTACTGCCTACAGTGTGAAAACCTCTCTATCTGTATCTTACATAGTGATTTCTAAGATGCTACGTTCCCACAAAAATCACTACATATTTCATTAGTAATCCCACAATGGAATCTCTTGCAAGTGAAATGTGTGTGCATCTACCTGTGTACATAGTAATGGCAACTAATAATACTGGTAATGATATCTTACATGGATATGGAAGTGTTCAAGAGGGTCCAGAGGAGGCCACAAAGATGTTCAGAGGGCTGCAGCAGCTCTGCTATGAGGACGGGCTGAGAGAGTTTGGGCTCTGCAGCCTGGAGAAGAGAAGGTTTCCAGGAGACCTTAGAGTAGCCTTCCAGGATCTGAAGGGGTCTGCAGGAAGGCTGTGGAGGGACTATTGACAAGGTCTTGCAATGACAGGACAAGGGGAATGGGTTTGAACCGGCAGAGGGGAGGTTGAAACTGGATGTTAGGAAGATGTTGTTTGCAGTGAGGGTGGTGAGACACTGGCACAGGTTGCCCAGGGAGGTTGTGGTTGCTCCCTCCCTGGAGGTGTTCAAGGCCAGGTTGGAGGAGGTCTTGAGAGACCTGTGCTAGAGGGAGGTGTCCCTGCCTATGGCAGGGGGCTGAAAGTGGATGAGCTTTGAGGTCCCCTCCAACCTAACCATTCTATGATTCTATAAAAGAGAACTTGCAATTACATACCTTAATAATTTTATGATTCTTATTTTTTCCAGTATTTTTTTCTTCTTTTCTTTTATTTTTTTTTTTAATCACTGACAGCCATCTCTAGCTCTCACTTAGTCTAGACATGATAGTTAGTCAATTCCTAGCTAGCATCACAGGTCAATATACTAGGAAAGATAAGGTCTATAATGGATTTCCTTCTAGGCTTTAATAAGCTGCCCTGTTCCAAATTCTGCTTTTGTATATTTAAATGCCCACCTTGATGAAACTTACACTGACAAGTTTTTAAGTAAATTTCCTTGCTGGAATTAAGGTCAAGTATGAAGTCTTTTGGAACCATCTTTTTACAGTAGTGCCCTCTTTACAACAGACTGTCTATGGTCTGGTGGTTAGTCCTGTTTCTGGATCTGTTTCCAGGCCAGGGTTACTAAAATCCACAAAAAAAAGAAAATAAAAAAATGGTACCAGGACTTGGAGAAAGATCTGTTCTAGGAATAGAAGTTCCAAGTTGTCTGTAAGAGCAAAGCAGAAAAAGAAACAGTAATTTCTTCTCTAGTTTTCTGTCAGTTTGAATGCCACTTAGAATCATAGAATAGTAAGGTTGGAAGGGACATCAAGGATCATCCAGTTCCAATCCTCTGCCATAGGCAGGGACACCTCCAGGNCCAGTTTCAATCTCCCCTCTGCCAGTTTAAACCCATTGCCCCTTGTCCTGTCATTACAAGACCTTGTCAATAGTCCCTCCCCAGCCTTCCTGTAGCCCCCTTCAGATACTGGAAGGCTACTCTAAGGTGTCCTGGAAGCCTTCTTTTCTCCAGGCTGCAGAGCCCAAACTCTCTCAGCCTGTCCTCACAGCAGAGCTGGTACAGCCCTCTGAGCATCTTCGTGGCCTCCTCTGGACTGGCTCAAACACTTCCATGTCCTTCCTGTGCTGTGGGCTCCAGAACTGTACACAGTACTCCAGATGGGGTCTGACAAGAGCAGGGTAAAGGGGCAGAATCCCCTCCCTTGCCCTGCTACCCACACTGCTCTTGCTGCAGCCCAGGACTTGGTTGGCTGTCTGGGTTGCATGCACACACTTTAACTGCTTGTATAAAACTTGTTCACTTTGGCAATGTAAGAACATCAACATATCAGTCTGTAACACAACTGCAAGTATAAAAGAGACTTTTTACCCTTCAAACAAAAGATCTGTAGAGCAGAGCAGATGAGAGAATTTTGTGCTTAGATTCCATCTAATAAGAACCCGAAGGATTTCATTGCTGTTAAAAAAAATGTGAGTTAAGCAGAGACATCTTCAATTTAAATACAAAGTATATATAGGAAGAAATACAGGCATAAAAGGGTGTTCTTTCAAGATACTATGTGAAGAATTAGCAATGTGATCCCCAGATGCAAATAAAGGCAGAACAGTTAAAAACTTGTGCACTGCTTAATAACATAACTCAGCTCTGTAGTTTGGCATTCTCTGCTTAGAGGAAGCCAAGTATTGGCAATTCATCCACACTGATGCTAAATTATGGTTGGTATAGATACAGAAGACTGTAATTGCACAGTAATAATAAATGAGAAACTTCCACCAAAAATTACATAAATAACAGTTCACAGACTCAGTCTGCTGCTTTTTCCTTCTAAATGTTCATCTTCAATCAGCACTGCAAAAATCAATCTCTTTTTTTTTTCCTGTTTTTTTTTTTTCTCTCCCTGTTCTAACTGTGAGTTGCTGTTTATGAGATTGACTACTCCTAGTGATTTCAGAGGATGCTAGGTCTGCCTAGGAGAGCTATCTCAATAAAATGGCAGCACTCTGAATAAACTGCAGTGCTTGAAAGCAGAATCATGTTTCTAAATATTATATGTAAGGGACATAATGAGGAGATTGATCTGACAGCATTAGAAACTTGTATCTCCTGACTTTCTCTAAAGATATATTTCCACATATGTAATCTTCCCCCTTTTTTTTTAATATTCTTTAGACTGGGCAAATTAATCTCACATTTCCACTGCTAGGCTTATTTTCATCAATTGTTGTGTCAGTGTTTCTCAACACAGTCAAAACCTACATCTAATGCCTAGCTTTTAAGGGTCCATTTTGAGATGCCAACCACTTTGTCATCTCTTCTCAGACCCAAAATGCAATTCATGAATGTGATCAAGTTCTAGAGGTTTCCCATGTGATGCAGAGGATTGTTGTAACAGGTACTGCAAAGACAAAAGATCAGAAACATTCACATTCTGAAACAGGACAAACACAACACTTTAAGGTTCCAGAGGGAAGCAGGACATTGCCACAGATGCTTGGATGCTGCTACTGTAGTCTCAAGTGCAACACTGTAAAGCCTCAATCCTAAGCTGGAGATCTTCCCTGGTACACACAGCTGCATTTCCACTACCTTTCAGAAGTTGTCAGTAACACAACTACTCACTGTAGCCTACTGTCAGATGTTGTGAAAAACAAAGTCCAAATGTTGCCATATAGCAGCTCGTCTTGGATAGGCTGGACCAATGGGTCAAGATTAATAGGATAGGTTTCAACAAGGTAAAATGCCAGGTCCTGGACTTGGATCACAATGCTATAGGCTTGGGGCAGTGTGGTTGGAGAGAAAGGGACCTGGGAGTTGTAATAGACAGGAGTTGAATAGGAGCCAGCAGTGTGCCCAGGCAGCCAAGAAGGCCAATGGCATCCTGGTTTGGATTAAAAATGCTGGGTCCAGCAAGAGCAGGGAGGTGATTGTCCCCTTGGAATTGGTTTTGGTGAGGTCTCACCTCGAGTGTTGTGCTCAGTTTGGAGCTCTGCAACACAAGAGAGATGTGGAGGTGCTGGAGCAGGTCCAGAAGAGGGCAACAGAGCTGGGGAATGGCCTGGAGAATGAATCTTGAGGAACAACTGAGGGCTAGGGATGGTTAGTGTGAGGAAGAGGAGGTTGAGTGCTGGGGTTGGTTAGTGTGAGGAAGAGCAGGCTGAGGGCAGACCTCATTGCTGTCTACAGTTACCTGAAGGGACATTGTGGAGAGGCTGCTGCTGGGCTCTTCTCACAGGTAATTGGAAACAGAACAAGGGGGAACGGTCTCAAGCTGAGGCAGGGGAGGTGAAACCTTCCATGTTCCAGTTTGATCTGCTATGACATATGGTTGAAAACCATAGTTATAGAACACAAAAACCATAGAATCATAGAATGGTAAGGTTGGAAGGGACCTCAAGGATCATCTAGTTCCAACCCCCTGCCATAGGCAAGGACACCTCCCACTAGTACAGGTTACTCAAGGCCTCAGCATAAGGGTTCTGATTTTTTTTTTCTTATTTACCAGTGGCTGAAAAAGTAGAGGAAAGAAAACCTGCTAAAGTCTACCACACCTAGCACACCTCAACATATCTGGCACCTCAGTGGTTAGAGAGCACACCTCACATTTAGAAATTCAAACATCAGATCTTCACCCAAAATAGTATGACATGAAAATCTCTATCTTCCCCTTACCTGATAAACTTCTGCAAAGACTTTCTGCTAAATACTTCATCTGTGATGAAACATTATCTCAAAACAAAGACAATAATTTGAATGAAGAATGTTAGTCACTGCATTGTTAAGTACTACAAATCTTTATGCAGTTGCACCCCTGTGAAGCAGACTGGATTTAAAATTGTTTGACTGCCTGACCAGTAAAACAAATCCCTTTTAATTCGATTGAAGTTCTGGTCCAAAAGATCTAAGAAAAATTGGCAAGCACTAAATGAAATTAACTTATAATTGCTTTTCAGAAAAACCTCCTTACACCCAGATACCAGAGGTAAGATACAGCAATATTTTGAGAAACTGATAATGTGTTTGACACTTCTTCCAATTTCCACACACTCTGGAATTCACAAACAGCTGCTTTGCATAATACCTACAAGCGTTGCAGATTAGAGGCAAGCTATCACTTTCAACAGGACTGGCCAATCTCAAAGTGCAGTCTCCTTCACATTTTAGCAGTCATGTCTCATTACACAGCTAATGTTCTATTACTCTGTCTAATGTAACATGACATGACTGGTAAAATTCGGGGAAGTAGACAATTTTTCATATTAGGAACCCACTCTTCCTCTCTCTGAACTGGTTGTCGATTCCATTTTGAATGCACCAAACTGTAATCCTGCCTCAATCACCTATATGGGAGTGCTAGCTAAAGCAGCAGCTATGACTTCCAAAGAGGAATGAAAAACCAAGCTAGAACAGCTTGGAATTCCACTTAAAATAAAAAATAAACAAAACCCATGACATATGATGTTTGTTTCTTTGAAATTGCCTTGAAAACCTGTTATGGTTGGATAGAAGCCTTTCCTCTTCTGTTTATGCATTGAACTGCACACACAGAGAAAATATAATCAAGTTGTACTTTTTTAATTAAGAAAAACATCACATGAATAGATATTAAGGAAAATATACTGCAAAGTTTGATTCTTTTTTGGAAGCTGTGAAGAATGAATTGAGAACAGATGGAAATATCTTAGTTCTGCACACGTGACACGTGTACAGTCCTCAGTAAATGCAATTCCTGGTAGCTTCGGCAAGTGATCTGCTTCATTTATGATTTTGAAGCACAGCAAACAGATACCTCTTTGGCACATCTGCCTGGGGTATGAGAAGAACTGGGTCCAAACCTGGATGACAGCTACAGAGAATCCTCAGGGAGGTTGATGTGTGTTGGACTAGATGACCTTGGGAAGTCCCTCCCAACCCGAACCATCCTACAACTATCTGTGGTCTTCAGCATGGCTCAGGCTGATATAAGCTGTTATTTCAGTCTGAAGATCAGGAATCATTATGCAGACTTACATGCAAGACATGCCCTGTTGACTCTTGTAAGTGAGGCTGGCATCCAATCAAAAAAAGAACAAACCATGTAACTTTATGTCTGATCCTACATAAGTCTGATATAAAAAATGTTTTAAACAAGTCTCTTCAGCCTGGAGAAGAGAAGGCTTCGAGGGGACCTGATAGTAGCCTTCCAGTATCTGAAGGGGGCCTACAGGAAGGCTGGGGAAGGATTATTTACAAGGTCCTGCAATGACAGGACAAGGGGCAATGGGCTTAAACTGGCAGAGGGGAGATTTAGACTGGATGTTAGGAGGAAGTTCTTTACAGTGAGGGTGGTGAGGCACTGGAACAGGTTGCCCAGGGAGGTTGTGGCTGCTCCCTCCCTGGAGGTGTTCAA
>VWZE01002690.1:105556-118841 GCA_013396675.1 Eubucco bourcierii | reverse complement strand
AAAAAGTGTTCTTTTTCCAGTGAGCTCAAACAATGCAGAGACTTGCTTTAAAGTGCAGCCCTCTGGTACCCCTTTAACACTTAACTCAGCAATGCACACTACGTTTTCTCTCTTGCTCCACATTACATCCACAAGGTATGACGTATGGCCTTTGTGTAATTAAATGTGTTACTCTTGACAGTCATACAGAAAACATTCCCATTTTAATGGGAAGCATTGTGTGGATGGGGGAAAAAAAAAAAAAAGAAGAAAAGAAAAGAGGGGCCTATTTGTCATCCTTCATTATGTCAATTCACCATAATAAATTAACAGGGAAGAAATATTCTCCATATTTCCACCGTGCTTTCTATAGCTCTTCCCTTTAGCGTGTTAAGAGACCAATCTCTTCAGGGAAATAGTGCATGAGTACTTAAAAGCACTTTGCAATCTGTTGTCTGAATTACATTCTTGTAAACTCTGCTTGGCATTGGATTAATATCTAATTTTGCTCTGACAAGAATAAGCAAAACTTATGCCTACTAAAATGCTTATTTAGGCTGCATATGAGAACATTTGTTTCTCTGTGGGAAACATACATATAAAGCTACAAAAGAAAGTCTGAGCTGTAGAGGGAAAAAAAAAACCACCTCTTAAAAATTTGGTGAAGGTGGTAGTTCATGAAGCCATGTACAAAGGAAATTATAGAGTCTACATGAATGTTTTAATAACCCATTTCAAACTTTATGCAATATATATGATCAGTCACAAAGAAATACAGATGTCTCAATTGTGTTGGCATTGCAAGTAATGGAAATGTGTAGGAAACAACATATCCCCTAATTTATACGAAGAGAAGGTTCTGAGATGTATAATTAATTGGTAAAAAGATCTTACGGAAACATTGGGTAATCATTGCCCACCATAATCTTCCTGTTTCAATTTAAGAAAGATGTTGAGGTACTTGAATGTGTCCAGAGAAGGGCACCAAGGCTGGTGAGGGACCTGGAGCACAGACCTGTGAGGAGAGGCTAAGGGAGCTGGGGGTGTGCAGGCTGGAGAAGAGCAGACTCAGAGCAGACCTCATTGATGTCTACAGCTGCCTGAAAGGAGGTTATAGCCGGGTGGGGTTGGGCTCTACTCCCAGGGACAGAACAAGAGGACAAAACCTCGAGCTGTGCCAGGGCAGGTTCAGGTTGGATGTTAGGAGGAAGTTCTTGACAGAGAGAGAGATTGGCATTGGAATAGGTTGCCCAGGTAGGTGATGGTGGCCCCGTCCCTAGAGGTGTTTAAAAGGAGGCTGGATGAGGCACTCAGTGTCGTGGTTTAGTTAATTAGAAGGGTTAGGTGATAGGTTGGACTTGATGATTCTAGAGGTCTTTTCCAATCTGGTTAATTCTGTGATTGTGTGACTTCAGTTTTGGGTTTTTGGCATTTTGTTTGTTTGTTTGTTTTGTTTTTCTTTTTATTGTAGATAATTCTGGCTCAGGTTATGACCTAATTCTATGGGGTTTTTTTCCTTCTTTGTATCACAGATGCTTTGGAGATTTTCAAAACAAAACAAAAGCCAGTTGGCCTTTTTGTTAAATGCCTGGGGAAATAAATACTTCCCTGACTACTCTCTCTCCTGTTATGACAAAAGGCTTGGTTTGATTTGGTCGCTTTTTCAAGGGATGCCTTACTCATTACTACTACTTAATCTTGGTTCCACTGAAATCAGGGAGCATCACCCTGGGAATTTAGTACAAAGTGTTGGGTTCATGCAACTCATTGAAAAGTTCATCTCAAAAGGTGAGTTTTTCAGAAAGCTACAGCTATTCATGAGTAGAAAAGAGGAAACAATCACCTTGAATTCATAGAATCACCACATATCACGTAGTACTTAACTATTCCAGCATCAATATGCCTGAATAGCTAAGCAGCCACAAACGGATACAGTCTTTTGGGTTGGTTTGTTTTTCTCATTGCAATAAAAACAGTATCAGAGTTGTTCTGCTCTCCTGCAGAACTACTAAGAGATTTTGTCCTGTCCATGCATTCAGCATTGTATATACCTTGGGCAATGTAACTTTTTTTTTCCCAGTGTAGTGGATTTTTCTGCTTAGTGATTGGATAAGTACAAGTGAGGCAGTAACATGTGGCATAATATTAGCACGTCTCAAAAAGTGTTAGAATTAACAGAGCAGTTGTCAAATTGCATTTTTAGGGAGAGTAGCACACAGATACTTCTGATGGTAGTATCAAGGTAGTTCCTAATCAAGTTCCTCAGAATATGATCTTGGAACTTCTTGGGTTTATTGTTTTCAACCTAGCACAGTTTTAGACTCACAGCGATAAAGTTTGCCCATGCCATTAATGTGGAAGGTAGGACAGAGGAGACTGGAACTGAATACCAAAGGATCTGGATGAACAGAAATAGGACTAGATTGAAATGCAAGGTCAGGCACGTGGAGCTAATAATAAAAAGTTCTCTGGTTTGCTGGAGGCTTATCAGGTAGAAATGTTTTGTAGAGACTGGATGTGATAGTCAGTCTCCGAATGAATGAACTGCCAGCATGATGCAGCACAAAAATACCAAATACAAACTGTAAATATATTGCAAGAGGTGAATCTATCAGAGACAGACAAGCAGTGGTACCATTACACCAGATGCTGGATACAGAATATTGAGTTTTCTGGTAGGGAACAGTAACCTTGAAAGAGAATGGGTGCAGAGAGAAGGCTATGGGGGGAAAAAAAAGCCAAAAAAACAGAAGAGGCCAAATTTTCAGGACTCTGAAACTATTTTCCTGGTAGGAAAATACATAGAAAAATGAAGCAGAGAGAGTAAAGTGACTGAAATCCATCAGTGGATAAATAAAAGAAAGAGCTAGTTAAGTGACAATATAAAATAAAAAACATTCTAGATGGACACGTAGGGGTGGAAATGAAAACAGCTTCTAGCCATTACAACTAGCAAATACTGAAGTGGCTCTCCAGTTAGATTACATAGGAATAAACATTTAAAAGGAGGTCTTGGCAGATCTAATCACATCATGAATAGGATTATTTAGCATATGCCTGAGTCAGGAAGGAAATGAGATACATGACACATGTCCCTTCCAATCTCACCAACAAGACTCCAGCAGCCTTGGTGCTGCGAAATGACTCTAAAAGGGGTAATGTATATGTCTGTAATACCTAAATGTACAGAAACTGAATCCAACAAGACCAAAAATCAGATACCAAAGATAGACTTGAAAGATTAAGATTAATCTGTACACCACCTTCTAAATATGGCATCTAGAAAGACTATGTATACTTTGTAGGTTGTCACCTGCAATGCAGGTGCCGCTTAGCTCTCGCTATTTCTGCCAACTACATGTTTCATGAAATGCAAATCTAGGGAGCATGTGATGCTGAGAGTTTGGGTTTGTTTTAAAGAAAAATAAAATCTGTTTAAAGATGGAAGTAAATGTAAACAGTCACACTCACAGGCAGCTCTTGAAATACATTATTCAAGGTATACTTGTATATATTTACTGGCTGGGGTTTTTTTCTTTCCAGAAACCTAGAGTCTGAGTTCCAGAAATTAATCTGTTTCTGTTGTCCAGAGCTTATTGTAGATTTCAAGGAGGGAAATGCATCAGCAAGGAGAGATGTGCATGATTAATTTTCTGAATTCTGTAGAGAAGAGCAGAAGGCTTAGCTCTGCAACATCTCTCCACTGTGGTTGGGATCACACAGGCACGTGGCTCAGCTAAAGTTCTGCGCTGCAGTCTGCAGTGTGTTTCTAACAGAACTGGCAAACTTAGAACTGGTTAAAGAAATGATGCAAAACCCAAGGTTTTTAAGCTTTATTGCCCACAGGTTTGACCTTATTTAGGTTAGATTCAGATTACAGTTGAATCAGATGATTATCTCTTTTGGTCTAGCAGAGCAATTCTTAGCCAACAATATCCTAAGTAAAGAGAGACCATTTCCGAGGAGATACTCACTTCATAATTCTTACCTAATTTCCCAGAGATAAAAGTCCCCATATGTGAGTATTAACAGAGAAAGAGGAGGTCTCTGTTGCTTATTAGTCAGACCTAGTTAAGCTAAAAGTTTTTGGGCTTTGAATTCACTGGAGAATTAATATGAAAATAATCACAGAATCATAGAATGGTAAAGTTGGAAAGGACCTCAAGGATCATCTAGTTCCAACCCCCTGCCATAGGCAGGGACACCTCCCACTAGTACAGCTCACTCAAGGCCTCCTCCAACCTGGCCTCCCAGGGAGGGAGCAGCCACAACCTCCCTGGGCAGCCTGTGCCAGTGTCTCACCACCCTCACTGTAAAGGACTTCTTAACATCCATTTAAAATCTTCCCTCTTCCAGTTGAAACCCATTACTCCTCACCCTGCCATTAAAAGACCTTGTCAACAGTCTCTTCTCAACCCTCCTGTAGCCCCCTTCAGATACTGGAAGGTTACTCTGGAAGCCTTCTCTTCTCCAGGTTGCAGAGCCCCAACTCTTGCAACCTGTCCTCATAGAAGAACTGCTGCAGCCCTGAGCATCTTCATGGTCTCCTCTGGATCTGCTTTTGTGTCCTGATGAAATTCCAATGACTTGTTCTAGCAAAACAAGTTTCTTCTTGCAGATAATGAAGGAAAAAAAGATCATATTTAACTTTTTTTCCCAGTATTTGTTCCAAATTCAAAAAACTGGAAGAATTATCTTGCTATCAGTGCAGTTAGAATACTTGGAAAGAGAAGCAAAGGCTTCCAGCCCCCAGCAATTCCCTTTACCTCTAACTCTGCTTGGATCTTTTCTCTCTGTATAAGCAGAATGTTTTAAGTGCTCAAAATAATGAGATGACAGCACCCAAAGTGAAGTGGGTTGTCAACTTCAAGCTGGAAATTTTCCAAGATCTTCTAGACAGTAGACAAACGTTTCCAGTTTTTCTCCAAAATAAATGTTCAGCAAACTTTTAAAGTAGCAAATTATTATGGGATTTAGAGTTTCATTATGCTTGAAGAACTAATTGTTACATATCGCTGCTGAGATGCAGACCTGCAGTTTTGAGGACAGGTTTTCTTAGGTGACAAAACCAGTTAGAGATATGAAGGGAATCTTCCTTAATATTCCCTTTCCTCAATTATGATCTAAGTCTGAAGCACAGATGGTTCCCAGTAGAGCTTGTACATGGATTGTGAAGGTAATTTTCCTTTTTACAGGACCACTTCTCATCAGCACGCAGGATGACTTAGCTTTGGAGGTAAAGTGGGATGGGTCTTACCGTGTCACTGTGATCTCTTTTGTCTCCTTTTTTTTGGTGTCATTATTTTGGTTTGTTTGTTTTAATTTTTAGAAAGGGTAGTTGGGGTTCTTCAGCCTGGAGAAGAGAAGGCTTCCAGGAGACCTTAGAGTAGCCTTCCAGGATCTGAAGGGGGCCTACAGGAAGGCTGGCGAGGGACTACTGACAAGGTCTTGTAATGACAGGACAAGGGGCAATGGGTTTGAACTGGCAGAGGGGAGATTGAGACTGGATGTTAGGAGAAAGTTCTTTACAGTGAGGGTGGTGAGACACTGGCACAGGTTGCCCGGGGAGGTTGTAGTTGCTCCCTCCCTGGAGGTGTTCAAGGTCAGGTTGGAGAAGGCCTTGAGTGACCTGTACTAGTGGGAGGTGTCCCTGCCTATGGCAGGAGGTTGGAACTGGATGGTCCTTGAGGTCCCTTCCAACCTTACCATTCTATGGTTCTATGATTCTATATAGTTTCAGTATACGTTTCAATGATCATTTACATTCTTCAAACATTTGAACAGTGATGTGAAGAGCAGGATATTATCCCTTTGCATTGCTGTGAAGTTCCAGTGGTGAAAAAAAAACAAGCCACCAAAACTGAACTGCTGGCATATTTCCCATGAATTACGAGTGTTTTGGTTCTGTACGCCCACTTAAAAGGCTGGATCTCATTTGTAGAAGTGCTCACCTCTCAGCTGAAGTGAGCATATAATAGCCTTTTAAAAAGTAAAAGATCATTTACATTTAGACTAAAAATGGGTGGATATTCTTGCTTTAATTTGTTATGTGTGAGTTCTCATCTCTACAATGGGAATGATAGAAGCACTGTCAAAGTAAATTAATATTCATTTGTGAAGTATCCAGATGCCATACTCTGGCATCAGAGAAAATCCTCTGAAGATGCATTTAATACTTGTTGTTGTTGTTGCTGTTACATATTTAGAGCTTGGATAAATTCATTTAAAAGTTTCTGATCTGCCCAAAGGCCAATGAAAATAAACCAAAACATTAGAGAGATGCTTAGTAAATGAGCAGGGCTTGTCTTCTGCAGTGATAGATGTCCTGTGCTGATGGAACTAAAAATATCACATGGTTTTATAATTTCAAATTGCTGTAATGTACATCCACAAAGGGAAAAAAAAGGAGGAGATGAATAAAATGAATAAAGGCAACTTCAGCTCTACTGCTGTCTAATACATGACAGCAACTGATTATTGCAACAAGAGTTAGAAGGTCGTCTTCTTCCCTTTCTTTTTTTCCTTCCCCTCTATAAGACTCTTCCTTCCATCTTCCCTTTTCTGTTCTTCAAAGGAGAATGGACATAAATAGCCCAAAACCTACCCTGATACCAACAAGAGTAATCGATGAGGTTGGGAAGTTAGACCTACAGAATACTTTTCTGCCATCAGTGCTACTGTCAAGCTTGACAACAGTAACAGATGGTCACTGCTTGTGGAGAGCAGCACCAGAGGAGAGACAGAACACTTTGCCAAGAGGTTCCACAGATATTTATTGATAACATCAAAATACTGAGGTTTGAGATGGTTGGTGAGTTTCCAAGTTCTGCATGGCAGTATGCAGCAGCATTACACACTTTTCTGCTTCTTTTTCTTCCTTCATGTCTTATTCCAGTTCTCTCACTCTCTCCCCCACTTCTGGAACTTCATTCTCATCTTCACATCTTCACTGGCTTGTTTCCACCTGACTTTTTCCACTTAGCCAGCCACTGTCTTCTTTCTTAGATATGTTCTTTTTCCTTATCAGCATATCCAAAATTATAAACTTTCTCACATGGTTTTCTCATCTGACTGCCACACAGACAGATCTGTTTTGTCTTCTTGTGCTCCTTTCCTGCACCTAGTAGTTAGTCATCTGAGTTTGATCTCTTCCTCATTATTTCATCCCAGGTCTTAAATCTTTTTCCTGTAGTTTATACCATTGAAATCCCTGTCACTTCACCTTTGCCAACTTCCCAGTTCCAAAAAATCCAGGGAAGACTTCCTGTGCTCCTGTGTCCTGAATCGGTCTCCTTCTTAGCATGATTTTGGTTCTAACCAAATGAAGAGCAAGCAAATGACAGATCCTCTTACTTAGAAACTGCATTGGGAGAGACAAACCCAGGCAATATCTGAATATATCTGGCTGGAGAACAGCTAAACATATGCATTTAGATGCATAACTCTAAGGAACTGCTACTGCATATGAACTGGAAAATTTGCATTTCCAGTGGTCCTCAACTATACTAATACTTATCACCCTGGTAATTTACAATTTTCTCCTACACTATAGAATCATAGAATCAATCAGGTTGGAAGAGATCTCCAATCTCATCCAGTCCAACCTATCACTCAGCCCTAGCCAATCAACTAGACCATGGCATTAAGTGCCCCATCCAGGCTTTGCTTCAACACCTCCAGGGATGGCGACTCTTATCACCTCCCTGGGCAGCCCATTCCAATGCAAATCACTTTCTCTGGCATGAACTTCCTCCTAATATCCAGCCTAGACCTCCCCTGGTCCCTTCAGGTTCTAGAGTTCTTAAAAAAAAAAAAAAAAAAAAAAAATCTTACAAAGAACATCTGAGCAAAAAATAGAACAGAGTAGTGTCCCTCGATCTCATTCTCAGGTATAGCTGAGCTACTTTGTTGGGTATACTAAAAACATACAGCAGAGCTCCAGCATACAGAATTTCAGATTGAATCACAGAACTTTGTCAAATATAAGAAGCTAAAAGCAGTGGAAGATAATGGCATAGTCAGGGAGGGACATGGAAGGGACAGTAAACCAGCTGAGAGTTATTCCTCCTGTATACAAACCTAGGCTATTTTGTCAATGCTTAACTGTATGGCAAACAAGAGTCAGGAACTGGATTTGTTTGTCAGCCTGCAACTAATCTAATCACAAAAGCACCATAGAACTGTGAAACTGATGGCTAGTATGGGTACACAGTAACCAAATAACTGCACATATCCATTGATCTTCAATTAAAATTAATGTTAGGTCTTTGCATGTAATTTTTTCTTCCTGCAGGGAGAATCATTCATGGTCATTTGAAGGCAGACTTTGATTCTAAACCCAGTATCTTTGGGAATCTCTTTTTTCCCCCCCAACATCAAAGTCTCTCTTTAACATGCTAGCCACACAGCACTATGGTTTTGAATAATCTGCCTCTCAAGCCTGTTGTGGTTTTCTGCATGTTTAGAAAGAGTTCTCAAAACTCTGAGGTGCTGCAGATAAGCCTGCAAAGCAGGGTTTCAACAAAGTAAAAGAGATGGTATAAATTCTGAAATGTACCAATCTTAGATTACCTTTGTTGCTTTGTATATCAAAGATCTGAATTGATTTTTCTGATGTGAAAACAATGAGGGGAAGGGACTTCTGATGGAGTGCTTTGCAGAAGCCAGAAAAGTCAATAGTACGCCCAGAGCTGAAAAAATATAGTATTTACAGATTTAGTGAAGCATGGTCCTAGTGGATTATGATGGCAAGTTCCAAACTAGCATGAGCACATTCATTGCCTTTCTTTAAATTTCCATTTGCTCTTATATATCCTGTATATTGTGGAAGATGTCCCTGATCATAGCAGGGGGACTGGAACAAAATGATCTTTAAGGTCTTTTCCAACCCAAACCATTCTATGATTCTTAAGTTCTTGAAATGTGAGTTTACATAATACTATAAGATCCTTAAACACCTGAAGTTTTTATGAAGTCCTTGAAGAGTAGTATTTTTTTTTCCACAGAAAATAAAAACACCTTGCCATAAATCAGTAAAAAGTTGGGAAAAGAATGCAAATTTGGAAGACTGGTATATAATTGCATAAAACAGACCTTTGTGACGTACCAGGTGTTTAACAAATAAAGCAAGAGTCTATGGTAATAATCAGAAATATTTTACTCTGTTCTCCTCAAATCCTATCTGGAGTCCTGTGTGCAGTTCTGGAGCCCCCAGCACAGGAAGGACATTGAACAATTGGAGCGGGTCCAGAGGAGGCCACAAAGATGATCAGAGGGCTGCAGCAGCTCTGCTATGAGGAGGTCGTGACATCCCTGGGCAACCTGTTCCAGTGTCTCACCACCCTTACTGTAAAGAATTTCTTTCTAATCTCTCCAGTGTTTATCTAAGCTTCTCAAGCTTCAATCCATTTCCTCTTGTCCTTTCACAAGCCCTTGTCAAAAGTCTCTTCCTGGTTTTGGATGACAAGTGAGGAGAAAACACTTTGGATTTAGTGAAGAAAACACTTAAAAACCAAACAGAAAAATATACCTACTTCTGCTATTTAACAGGCTAGCTGCTGTAGCAATAAGTACTAATTCATTTTTTAGCTGTTAATGACTACTCTTGCCACAACAAATTGAAATATAGCCTAAATTTACCACTATATTTACACCTCTTTCTCTTCCCAAGCATCTGCTCCTGAAGTCAGATAATCTCACATACTCAAAATATTTACAAAGGTATTGGTCACTTCCTGATTTTGTTACTGATCTTAATGGGATCAAGACTCCATTTTCTCAGATTAAAACCATCAAATAGCCAGAAAAGTGTCTTGAGTCTTTCTCTCCTCAGACTAAGACTGCTCATTGCCCATTGACTGCATCTGAGGTGCTGGTGAGGGTGACAAAAAACACCTTGAAAACTTTCCTCCCTGAGGTGAACAAATAACCAAGAATCCTCTAGGAAATGAGTGAATCCCATGAACTAAGATTTTCCAGGATTCCCCAGAGTTCCATGCTTGTCTTTTTGGTTGGTTTTGGGTTATTTTTTTTTTTTTTTGACAGAACCTTTCCTAAGCCACGGAGGATTTAGAAGCAATGTGTGGAGATCTTGAAAGGTTGTAGGTGTTACCCAGTACTGCTCATCTGCTAATGAGCAATGAGATATGTTTTACAGAATAGCCTGAGCATGAGAATGGAGATGAAGCTCTCCTTTCACGCTGCCTCTTTCACATGACATGGCATTTTGTTTCCAGGCCCAGTCTCCTCTTGTACTCACTGCTACCACCCAGCTAAGCCCTATTCCCCATTCCTTTTCCCCAGATCCTTGTGGGATCAGTTATCTTTTTTTGCACATCTTATCTTCCACTCCCAGACCAGACAGCTTGATTTAGCAGTGACAGATTTAACTTCTCTGAATGCAGACTTTCCAAAACAAACATTTTGGCACATGGCAGTCAGGACTACAGCCCAATGTCAAAATGCACTATGCCAAAAAGAAAGAAAAATCCCAGAAAACATTGCCCTTCCGTTGTCACACAGATGTATTTCTATGAACTGGATTACTTGTGTAAACAAGAAAGTGCAAGGTGCAACTTCCATATTCTTTCTGTGTTGCTGATGCTGTAACTTCTGCTCCAGGTGAAGGAATTTTTTAATAGCACTCAGCATGGGGTTGAGAGTTGGAGGTTTTTTTTAGCTTTGCTTCTTTTCTATATTCATTTTTTTTCTGTAGTATTTTTTTTAAATTATTTTGAAGCTGGTTATTTATATATTGGATATATATAGCATGCACATGTGAGCACATTTATGTAAGAATATATAACTTCAGAAAGAAACTATTTGGGCTAAAACACAGCTATGTGTATGGCATTTATAACATGCATGAAAGGAGCAAAGGGCCTTAGATATCCCAGAAATCAATCTGAGGGTAGTGGAGAGTGAAAAAATGGACATGAGCCAGCAATACACACTTGTAGCCCAAAAGGCAAATCTCATCCTGGCATCCCAGTGCCAGAAAGTGTCACCAGTAGAACAAGAGAAGTGATTCTGCCACTCTGCTCTGGTGAGACGTCACTTGAAGTACTGTGCTCACCTGAGTCCTCAACAGAAGAAGGATGTGGACCTGATGGAGTGGATCCAGAGAACGGACACAAGAATAGTCAGAGAGCTGGAGTACCTCTGCCTGTGGGGACAGGCTGTGAGAATTTGGGTTGTTCAGCCTGGAGAAGGCTCTGAGGAGACCTAATAGTGGCCCTCTAGTACGTGAAGGGGGCTTATAAGAAATTGGAAGAGAGACTGTTCACAAGAGCTTGTAGAGATAGGACAAGAGGCAATGCTTTTCAGCTGGAGAAGGCTAAATTCACACTGGACGTTAGGGAGAGGTTCTTTACTGTGAGGGTGGTGATATCTGTGGAGCAGATAGCCCAGGGAAGCTGTGGAGGCCCCACCCCTGGAGGTATTCAAGGTCAGACTTGTTGGGGCTCTGAACAACCTGATCTAGTCCCCTCTGACTGCATGGTTGTTGGTCTAGATGACCTTTTAAGGTCCTTTCCAACCTAACACATTCTGTGATTTCCATCCTCTAATTTTCATCCTTTAAGGGTTTACTTAGCTTGTAAAAGAACTCGAACTAAAACTTTAAATGGCACACAGTCTTAATTTTGCATAATTAAATGTATGTAAAATTATCCAAATTCCTTATTATGTGTTTTTCACATGCTACTGTCCATCTGCATACTCATTGCCTTAAGCCTAGCACAATGCTTTTACTCATAAAATGAGCAGAAATCAGCAAAAACAAAACAAAACAAAACAAAACAAAAAAACCCAACACAATCCAAAACCCAAAAAACCCCACAGTACATTTCTTTCTTATTACTTTTATTGCTGAAGAGACCATTTTTAGTAGCAAGATAGGAGTGGACTGTACTCTGAAAAGAAAATGGCTTGTCTTCAAAATACAAGAATTTGATCGTGTGCTATTGTTGCCTGCCAACAATGAGCTAAAGAGGTTAATGGATCATAGGTCTGGCAAACAGCCATGCTACCACCGGCTGACACATTTAACTACATAATCTGGCTTAAGGTTGTGTTATAGTTTAGGGTTTGGGGGAGTTTTGTTTGGTTGTTTAGTTTTATGTTTGGTGGAGTTTGGGTGTTTTTTGGTTTTGTTTGTTTATTTGTTTAATTTGGTGATACCTAGTGTTTTCCCCACACTCGAAAACAGTATCACTTATCCCTGAACGCCATCTCCACAGCAGATTTTCTGCGCTCCTCGGCGGCGCTGCCCGCCCCATGCAGCCTGCGCGGGGTTCCGAGAGCATATCCGAGGTGCTGATGCTCAGCCCTTTCACCCCTGGGCATTACCTGGCCCCACCCTGGGGTGCCAAACCCAAGTATCCAAAACCAGGGAAGAGAGTTCCCAAGGGTACGTAGCACACACACAGCTGTCCCCGAAGAAACGCACTTGCAGCTAGGGGACTCCAGCAAGTGTGGTGGGGGTGTGCGTGTCCGTGCTTGGGTTTGGGGGTTGGGTTTAGGTTTTTTTCCGAGAGACAGAGAATTGCCGTCAGGAAGCGAAAGAACACGAAAAGTACATCGCTGCTTCTCTCCCATCTTGCACGTTTCCAGGGCACACTGTCGGAGGAGACAGGCAACAGCGGCAGCGTTGTAATGCAAATCACAGAGCGAGCAACTTTCAATGTTGTTGTGGCTATTTCGGATTTCTCTCCCGAGCACGGGCTTTTTTGGGGTCCCTGCTGCTCCTTATTTTTTTTCCTTTCCGTGTGATTGTTATAATTATGCCCTCCCTCCCTTCTCTGCTCTCTCCCCTCCTCCTCCCCCACGGATCCAGGCAGGAATGATGCACCGTCCTCGGTTGTCTCCAGGTCATTCTGCTCCGGCAGAAGGTGAGGCGGCGGGCGAAGCGGCTCTTGTAGGCAGGCGATGGGGCACCGCACCGCTACCCGGCCGAGGTGGGCCCTCCCCGCCGCTTCTTCATTCCTCCGCCTTTGCTCCCTGGGCCCGCCGGCAGCTACCAAGGACAGCAGACTCCGCTTCTCCGCCCCTCGCTTCCCTTCCTCCAGTCGCGTCCCGGCGAGAGCAGCCTCCCAGAGCCCTCCCTGTGCCCGGGAGAGCCAGGCCTCTGCCGGCTGAGGGCCCTGCCCTTCCTCGGCGGCACCTGCCTGCGCTGCCCTCCGTAGCGGGGCTGGGAAGGAGGGAAGGAAGGAGGGAGGGAGGGAAGGAGGGAGGCTCCTCTGAGAGCGGGGATAGGCTCCGGTTCTCAACTGGCCGCTAGCGGCAGCGGCAGCCGCTGCCGTGCTGG
>VWZE01002690.1:83760-98886 GCA_013396675.1 Eubucco bourcierii | reverse complement strand
GGCTTGGACTTGATGATCTTTGAGGTCTCTTCCAACTTTGGTGATACTGTGAGACTGTGACTGTGTTTTCCTGTATTATTTATGCACTTGGTTTGCCCAGCCCAGCAATAGCACTTAATGGTACTTCTGTCCTGTTGTGTAGGTACTTTGCTGGCTCCACACACTCTCTCTCTCAAGTATCACAAATCTTTAAGCACAAAATTTCTTCCTGAACAAGCAAGCATTGCTGTGCATTATTAACACAATCAGATGAAATGGTAATGGCAGAAAGATTCACATCAACAAAACTCCTAAATAAATGTTAGTCTTTAAGCATGTGCTGACCTCATGAGGACCTAGTCACATATTTTGTTGAACAAAGAGGTTTCTGTGATCAAATGACCATGAAAAATAATAATTTTCCCAAGTTCATTCAAGTGTTTAAATCCATGCCTATAAAATATTGCCAATGTCTGACAACTTTAATTTTTAACTTCCAGGGGAACAGCTTTAAGCATTTCTGCTTCCTACATCGGTTTTGGTCATGTTTTGTATACTTTAGAAGCAGTGCAAGCTGTTGAGAGTTAGACTGGTTGATTTTAGAGGTCTTTTCCAACCTTAATGATTGTATGATTCCACTGAATCATTTAAAGAAAGTTGCTTAGCTGGACTCTTGGATATTTCTAATCAAAACAGACTTTTCAAGATAAGATATGAAGGATGAAATTTATAGTGAAGGACTGCCACAGAGTGAACTCTAGATATAATATCAGGATAGATATAAGACCTTGCTTTGTAAGATACAGCCACATTTCAAGAAGGCAAATTGAAGGGATATCCTGCAACTGGATAGGCACAATTCCAAGCACAACTCGAGGATGGGTGGTGAATACCTGAGAGCAGCCCTGAGGAAAAGGACCTGGGGGTCTGGGATGATGAGAAGCTCAACACGAGCCTGCAGTGTGAGTGCAGCCCAGACAGCAACTGTGTGCTGGGCTGCAGCAAGAGCAGTGTGGGTAGCAGGGCAAGGGAGGGGATTCTGCCCCTTTGCTCTGCTCTCCTCAGACCCCATCTGGAGTCCTGTGTGCAGTTCTGGAGCCCCCAGCACAGGAAGGATATGGAAGTGTTGGAGCAGGTCCAGAGGAGGCCACGAAGATGCTCAGAGGGCTGGAGCAGCTCTGCTATGAGGACAGGCTGAGAGAGTTGGGGCTCTGCAGCCTGGAGAAGAGAAGGCTTCCAGGACACCTTAGAGTAGCCTTCCAGGATCTGAAGTGGGCTACAGGAGGGCTGGGGAGGAACTACTGAGAAGGTGTTGCAATGACAGGACAAGGGACAATGGGTTTGAACTGGCAGAGGGGAGATTTAGACTGGATGTTAGGAATAAGTTGTTTGCAGTGAAGGTGGTGAGACACTGGCACAGGTTGCCCAGGGAGGTTGTGGCTGCTCCCTCCCTGGAGGTGTTCAAGGCCAGGTTGGAGGAGTCCTTGAGTGACCTGTTCTAGTGGGAGGTGTCCCTGCCTATGGCAGGAGGTTGGGACTGGATGATCCTTGAGGTCCCTTCCAATCTTACCATTCTATAATTCTGTGATTCTATGTTTAAACTGTTGAATATCCCTAAAATTTGTAAAGGCTTGCTAAGGTACCTGGGTTGATTTAGGAAGTTTCACACTGCACATGCACACACACAAAAGGTCATTTCGGTCATTTCTGTGCACTTGTACTCATAATCCATGTGCATCTTACTGCTTGTGACAGTGTTGCTTGAGAAAATGCATCTACTTTGTCTGGGGGATAAAAGTGGCACAGATTTGTCCTGGTATGCTACAGAATAGTGCCTATCAAGCCATTGCTCTTTTGGAGATGAAAGAACTTCTCTCCATTCAAATCACTGTAACATAATCTTGTATTATAATGGCTTGAACTATATTTACTCCTCAGAGTTGCTGAAGTCTCCAAAAGACTGTCATAAATAAAACTATTAGACTATATTATAGCAGACACATGGGTGACAGGATTCTACGTTACAGCACAATCACAAAACAATGTCTATGAATATCCAAAATACTTGGTAGGAAGACTTAATGAAACAGTTTATAATCTGTATATAGGTATGATATGTTTCTTTTCAAAGTATGCCAAGGAAATATTACTATTAATGGTTTCATCCTGCATAGAATTCAGTGCAAACTGACTCAATAAATAAGAGGTTTGTCCTATGCAAAGGTGACTTAAGCTTGCCCAGCAGCATGTAAACTTTCTGCACTAGTCGATGGATTTTCAAACCGCATCCGAACCTCCCCTTGCCACCTGGCATTGTTACTATGATGACAGCATTAAAAAGTCCTAACTCAGGTTAGGACTCTGTGTGTATTTGTATATACACTTATCTGTGTGCATACATGTGCATGCATCTCCATTTTCCCCTCCCCCCATTTTAATATTAAAAACTGTGTAATGCCCTACTTTGTTCCTGTCTGGTTTCCTCACCCCAGCAGGGACATGTTGGTTGTTCTTCCCTTTTGACCATGAAGATCCAGAGGAAGATATGACAGCACAATAAATAGCTGAGAGTGGTTAAACTGTTTCCTGAAGGTAAAACAGCAGGGTCCAATGGTTCTCCTGCAGAATGTTTTAAACCCAAGGCTATAAATAATAGCCAGTGCTGCCAAAAGGAAGAAAAAAAAAAAAAAAAGGTAACTGAATCCTGAAAAAGGAGAAAACAAAATGAATCTTCACTTCAGTGTCTGAAGCCAGTGTTACTTTATGTCCTGAAAACCACCAATCTGAAAGATATTTTGTCAGCTATAGGCAAGTGTCATCTAGAATCACAGTCAAGATCTTCCTGTTAAGACTTGAAAAAGTAACTACAGTCTTTTACTGAAGAACCAGGAAAGATTATCAGTGAATGTAATGTGAAGCTTTAGGAAAACAGAAGATGACAGTAGAGCAGAGGATTATTTAATACAGCACCACATTTAATAATAGGCACACCATTTTTATACAGCAACTTCCAGTGCTGAAAAGACAACTGATTGCAATGAGTGGAACCAACTTGGGCACGATGTCAGAAGGAAAGTTTGCAAAAATTACTTCAGGTAATGTGCTGCTGCATGTCCTTACCTTTGTACCTGCTGTATGAGTATAAATAATGCCACAGGTGCCATCAAATCCTTCTTATCTATAATTTCACATTTCTGCCTCTTGTGGGAAGATTCATCTCCAATGTAAAGTAAAAGAGATTTTGAGCAGGGGGGGGAAAAAAAAAAAGTCTGTCAGTGTAGAGTCTATCAGTATAGTCAAACAACATGCCTGTATTTATCTTCTGGTGGAAAATTACATTCCTGAAGAGTGATGCACAATCTGGCTAAAATAATTTATTATAATCATTTTGGTAAATAGCTAAAAAAAAAAAAGAAAACACTGATAAGCTTTTTAGAAACCACATGGATTTCACTCAGAAAAGGTTTGAGAATGAGTGGAAATTCATTCTAGGATTAGAAGTTCTCTGTTTGGACATAAGCAAACAATCCTGGTTACAAGTGACATTGCTAACGCTCCTTTCTGTGTCATATATTCAGTGATTTCTGACCTAAAAATGAAGTTAACTGCCTTCAGGTATAGCCTGACAGCCCAGGCTTCAAAATAGGAGTTGCACAACTGCAGAAAATGGACGGCCAGACCTTCATTCACATCTGCCTAAGTACAAGCTCTCTGTCTGTGGTTGCTTTCCCAGCAGTTCTCTCATGATTGCTGTCTGCCTGCTACTGAGATAGATCCAGGTGAACATGAATCGATAGATCTTTCCTCCCTTGTTTATCAGACTTACAGTGCTGTGCCTGCCTTTACTTCTCTCCTAGAGGCTGGCAGAAGAGAAGACTAAGAGGTGACCTCAGCAATGTTTGTAAAGGTGAATGCCAGGAGGCTGGAGCCAGGCTCTGCTGGGTAATGCCCAATGACAGGATAAGGGGCAATGGGTGGAAGCTGAGCCNTTTTTTTTTTTTTTTTTTTTTTTTTTTTTTCCTGTGAGGTGACAGAACACTGGAAAAGGCTGCTAGGGGGGTTGTGGAGTCTCCCTCTCTGGAGATATTCTGAACCTGCTTGGAAGCATTCCTCTGTGATCTGGTCTAAAAGAGTCTCTCTTAATCTCTCTAAAGAGACTTTATAGTGCAGAGGCTCCAGAGACACCTTTGGTGCTTCCATCTTATGCAACTTAATAGCAAGGATGCATTTCATGACAGAAACTTTGCTTACCAACATTATCCTTGAACAGGAATAATTTCCTTTAGCAGTAATAGATCCAAAGAACTTTGTCACAGAATCACAGAATGGCAGGGGCTGGAAGGGACCTTGAAAGATCTTCCAGTCCAGCCCCTCGGCCAGAGCAGGATCACCTAGACCAGATCACACAGGAATGCATCCAAGAAGGTTTAGAATACCTCCAAAGAGGGAGACTCCACAACTCCCCTAGCAGCCTTTTCCAGTGCTCTGTCATCCTCACAGGAAAAAAAAAATCCTCTTGTTTAAATGAAAATTCCTATGGCTCAGCTTCCACCTATTGCCCCTTGTCCTGTCATTGGGCATCACGCAGCAGAGCCTGGCTCCAGCCTCCTGGCACTCACCTTTACAGCCATTGCTGAGGTCGCCTCTAAGTCTCCTCTTCTCCAAGCTAAATAGCCCCACCTCCTTTAGGCTTTGCTCATAAAAGAGCTGTTCCGTTCGCTTCAGCATCTGTGTGGCTCTGGATTTGACTCTCTCAAGCAGTTCTGCATCCCTCTTGAACTGCAGGCCCAGAACTGGACACAGTACTCCAGATGTGGCCTCACCAGGACACAGTAGAGGAGTAGGAGAACCTCTCTCAACCTACTGATAACCTACAGCCCTTCTAACACATCCCAGAACGGCATTGGCCCTCCTGGCCACAAGTGCATATTGCTGCCTCATGGTTAAACTCTTTCTTCTTCTATAAAAATGCAAAATAGAAATCTTTTCTTTGGTTGGTTTAGAGCCCAATATTGTATCAGTTTCTTAAAGATGTGTATGCCACTTTTTTTGTTTTGTTTTCTTTTCCTCTCAGAGAAAGAAGGAAGAATTGCAGTGAGGGGAAAAAAAATGGGGGAGGGGGGAGGAAAAGAAAAAAAAATGATAAAAATATTTTAAAACATTCAAACAATTTCCCCTTTTACACCAAGTAAACATATTTGATGTCTTTTTATTATTCACTACCTTAAAAAGTATCTGTACTACATTTTAAATGCACAGTTTTAAATACCACTTAAGAATGGATCAGAAGTTTTTATTACAAGAATCTTATCTCTGAAAACCTTTAAGTCAGCTGTCATGAAAAGTGTGAAACTAGCTGAAACTTGAAGGTTATGTTTTTCAGACATCAAGAGTTCCTTGAAATCAAAGCTGGCTGTAGAAAAGATAAAATTTCAGACATTTGCTGTGTGTGTGTTTCTATATCCATTAAAAGCTCATTTTTTATTTCTACCAAAGCTCATGCATTTGTAAAAATAACATTAAAAAAAACTAACAATAAATATCGCCAAAATATTTTAATTTATTTTCTACCAAAACTCATGCATTTGTAAAAATATCATTTAAAAATCTAACAATAAAAGTCCTCAAAATATTTCATTTCGTTTCCTACCAAAGCTCATTCATTTGTAAAAATAACATTAAAAAAAAAAACCTAACAGTAGAAGTCCCCAAAATATTTCATTTTATTTCCTACCAAAACTCAGGCATTTGTAAAAATAACATTTAAAAATCTAACAATAAATGTCCCCAAAATATTTCATTTTATTTCCTACCAAAGCTCATGCATTTGTAAAAATAACATTTAAAAATCTAACAATAAATGTCCCCAAAATATTTCATTTTATTTCCTACCAAAGCTCATGCATTTGTAAAAATAACATTAAACAAAAGTAACAATAAAAATCCCCCAAATATTGCCATTCCTTTTTCCCTCATCAAAATTTGGTGTTGGTTTTTTGTTTGTTTCTTTGTTCGTTTTTCCCTAAGCTTTTAGGATTTTCAACTTCTTTTTTGCAACTTCTAAAGAGTATTTAAAATTATCCAAGCATTTTTCCTGATGGAAAAATACTTATTGCCTAGTTCTAGAGGACAGGCTGTTGGTCAGATCTTCTTCTTCTTCTTTTTTTTTTTTTTTTTTTTTTTTTTTTTTTTTCTTCAGCCTAATGGACAAAGTGGAAACATTGGAAGGGTGGTTCCTTGAAAAGGCAATTAGTGGAAGGTTGCTTATTGTTTTCTTCCTGAATACGGCTCATGAACTGTGACAGACTTTAGGTGATAACAAAAAGAAAGAGGAAAGGAAGTGTCTCTTTGCCAGACTAAAGCAGTGAGTGGGATATTAGGTGTGTCTTTTTAAGGAGTTTAGAAGGAAAATGTCCTCTAAATGAACTCTGCTTAGGCTCAGGATGTAAGTTTAGAAGACATTTAGTGACCAGCTGGAAAAAAACCCAAATTACTTAGTCTGCTGTTGGAGGAATTTCAATTGAATGTGTGTTGTTTATGTGACTTGACATGTATCAGTAAGAAGTGCTTATGGAGGAGACAGCTTGCCCCTGGTCTTGGATGTATATCAGCAGCAGTGCACTGGATCAATATGGAAAGCACAGCATGGAGATACAGTGTAAATCCCCAGCACAGTGGTAGACAGAAGCTGGCCACTCGCTCCTGTTTATCCCCCAGGGACAAGAGAGAACAGATTTGTCAGGGTTTGTCTCTTTTATTCCAGTAATAATGAGAGATTAATTGGGAATGTTTACTGTTGGGAGACTAATTGGGAAGGTTTGTTGTTTGGATTATTTGGGTTTTTTCCCTATTTCAGCTGCTTTCATGCTCCTTGCCTGTATTTTTTTATGAATAAACCAAATGATGCAAGACCTCCCTCTAGCCTGGAGGCCAGCTAAACATGGCCACTTCCATATGGTTAAACTCCCTTAGCCTCCCCAGCACAGGTTGCAGTTAGTTTGCCCCTTGGGAATAGTACCCAGACTGGGCTAGTGCCCTAGCTATGCCCAGAAAACCCTTGGGAGGTGTCTGGTCAAGCAACCAAGATCAGAAGAGTGTCAAGAACTACCCTGATACTTTATGTTTTAGAAAAGCAGCAGTTCCAGGGCATGGATTTGTACTCTAGCACTATTTAATTCACTTGTGTAGATGCAGTCTCAGTACTATTTAGGTCAGTGTGACTCCAAATACATGCACATTGTTTATTCACTTTTCTTGTTAGCAATGAACTCTGCTGGTTTAAGTGGTGTTACTACAGCACAGCAGGAGGTTTTTACAAATAGGGTAAAAGGGGCTTAATATCTGTTTGCAAGCAGTCAATAGCTGTGGTATATGAATAATGAATACAACTTGTGCAGTCCAGAGTAAGAGGAGCTCTTAGCAAGGGGTTGCTAATAGATAATGAACCAGTAGCTGGTCTCAAATCTAGTGCAGATATGGAATTTGCCACGAGTTTGAGATTTCTTCAGTCATGTTTTGAGGGTGAGACCTTTCCATCCAGCCTGGTTCTTGGGGAAGGCTCAAATCACCACCTAGCACTGTAAATCTCTTTGCAAGGCTGCTTTGATAGCTAAATGTTGCCATTGGTGGCATCAGTGTAAACATCTATTAAATATTCCAGCTCATGTTATAAAGGTGCTTGGAACAGATGCTAGGCTGAGACATCCAGGGAGAAAGATCATGACACTTTCAGTGGCAGTGTGGTCCTGGTGCCAATTGCTTCCTACAAACTATGAAAAAGCAGCTGTTACCCTGGCCAGAATTGCACCTTCCTCTTGTCTGCTTTCAGTGGGCAGCAGGCCTGACACTGACTCCCCCCAAACTAACCTTGAAGCTGCTGTTCTGGTAATGGAGACCTCCCCATTAGCCCGACCCTGCAACTGTTTGGCACCTGCTATAGCAAAATTGTTCTAGCCTGTGTCAGCTGCCACCTCAAAAGTGATACTGCCCACCTATAACTCAAAGTATAACTCTGTCATACATATGCTTAGTGCAGTATGGTTCTTAAAAGACATTTTATTCTGCTGGCATTTTAGTTCATAGGCCTCTGGAGTCAGGTTGAAAAATTACACTAATGCTGAACTTACTCTGATATTCTAGGCAGCCTTCTGAATTTTAAATAACTATCCTCAGAAGGCCACCCTTCTCAAAAATTATCTTTAAGACTGCACACAGAATTTTAAGCTCAATTCAGTTAATGGTACGCTGATATGTGGGCTGAAATTTATAAAAATCTCTGGGTTTATAGATACCAGCAGTTATTTTAGTGTTCGTTACCTGAATATCTGCTCTGTAGATTGTTAACTTAGGTTAAGTTCTGTCTTACTTTCATTGTTAGTACTTGCATCTGAATCAACTGTTCTGCATTGTTGGTTTTGTAGTCCACTGCCCCTTCAAATGGGTGAGGTTATTTTGAAGCCTCTATAGGAAATGATTCTTCAATAATTGAAAATTAGGCAAAGTGAGAGAGAGATTTTTCCAAACAATGGCATTCATTATATCAAGGTGGGGGGAGGGAAAAATGACACTGCCACCTCTTTGCTTTGGGAAAGATTTAAGTATTTCGTGTGCAGTTTACCCATTATTTGTCACTTCTCATGGTGCTTTTCTTCTGTTGTTACTGATTCTCATCATGCAACAATCCTTGTGCCCCCTAGCCTGTGTTTTGCAGATTCTTCTGCTCTGGCCTCTTCTATTGCAAAACTGAATCCAATGATCCTCGCTCAACCAATCCAACCCACTGGGCTCCTTCTATAATCTTCGACCATCTACCTCCTCTGGTCTGACCCTGCCCTCACCCTCAGACTCTTTCCAAACCACAGATTGCAGTGGGCATGCAGCCATGGAATGGGACCAGCTTTTCGGCACAAAATTAACACCACTGCTCGCAGGCAGGGACTGCAACCTGTTAGCCATCTGTTCTGTGGGGTCGTTAGGGATGAAGCCTACCCAGAGGTAGTTTTTTGCAGGGCCTTGAGCAAGTGTACCTTTTTGGTTTATCTGGAATCTCCCTTGCTTACAGCCTTAGAGGGATGTTAGGTCTAACCTACTCTGTATTGAAAACAGATTTGGAAAAGCTAAAAACAGTTCACAGCTCAGCTTCTTACTCAGCTTAACTGGAGCTGTTCTCCTTTGGGAGGAGGTCTTTTTGAGCCAGAGGGAAAGGAAGGATGAGCTCAATATATTCCTTATTCTACCAGCTGCCACCATACTCATCTTCCCTCCAAGGAACCATGAGACCAAATCCATTCTCACAGTGCACCCTGATGAGACAAGAGTGACATCTTCCATGATAGGTGATGAGGATGGGATTCCAGCCTCTTTTTTTTTTTATTATCACATCTAATGAAGAATGCCAAAGCAGATGTGTTTCACTGATCTGCTTCCAGCAGCAGAATGAAGTAAAAAGCCTAGGATGGCAGCTACAGTGAAATCTTGCAGCATGCCATGTACCTGGGCTGTGAAAAAAGAGAGATTCTTTGGCTTCCCAGAGAAGTCACAGCATTTTCTGAGTGCTCCAGCAGGCTCCAGGAAGAAGGTTTAACAACTTTTCACCTACCTTGCGTTGGAAAAGACTTACTAACTTCGGCATGTGTCCAGCCCTTTGCTGGTTAGCAACGAGTTTCTAGAATGCTTCTTTGGCTCCTTCTAAGATTGTGTGTTGTATTTTTGGACTGACAGCAAACTGTGCCTGGCAGTGACATCTGCAAGCTATTCTTTCTGGGGCTGAATGGTTGCTTTTGTGCTAGATGTGGGATGTACAATACACCAGAGTAGAAGAGTAGGGTTTGTTTCAAAGGGTTTATTTTATCATTATCCTGGTCCTTGTCCTGTCATTGGCTTCTTAGCAACTGGGTGACTTTTTTTCAGTTGATAGCTGAGGTAGATCATGGTTCTGGTTCTCCACAGGTACAGCCACACCCCAAATAATGCAAACAAGAAAGCAATTATCATAGAATCATAGAATGGATCATAGAATCATAGAATGGTAAGGTTGGAAGGGGCCTCAAGGATCATCTAGTTCCAAACCCCTGCCATAGGCAGGGACACCTCCCACTAGTACAGGTTACTCAAGGCCTCGTCCAACCTTCCTCATATTGGGGTGGAACTTCCTGTGCTGTAGTTTACATCCATTGCCCCTTGTCCTGTCACAGGGCACAAGTGAGAAGGATCTGTCCTTGCTGGCACCCAGCCTGCATATATTTATATACATAGAGCATGGCATAGCCAACACTGGGCACTTCTATGCATATAGAGAAGAGAAATCTATGTAATAACCCCACTTAGTGACACCTGCCATAAAATTATCATCATTGTGCTCACAAAATCTGAAACTGTGGCTGGAAATCTGGAAAAAACCAATGTAGCATGTGCTTAGAGAATTGTCACCTTTGGGCTTCTCATAGGAGCATGTCCATAGGCTCTGTCAGTGTGAGCATCCTAACATGAGCTTAAGTGCTTAGCTACATATTCAGTCTTTCCCTGTCTTTACATACATAAAGCAATTCATGCTGTCATATGTTGTATTTCAGCATGGACTGAGATTTGGAAAGATGTTCAGCTGCTGCTATTTTAATATTTAATAGTAGTATGAAAATGGTATCTTTAAGTATTTCCAGTGTATAAATATGAATTAATTTTTCTAGAGTTTTCTATCATTAAAACTTATTACTTTGCACATTCCTGCAGAACTTCAGTTTGAGCAAATCAGGTTTCCTTTTGGCTAAGCAGCTGAGTTTATTTTCTTCCTTTTGTGCATTGGTGGATTTTTGTTTTCTGAAATGTGCTATTTCCAATAATGTGTAAGAAGACATAAGACACATAATGGGGCTGAAAATGCTCAGATACTCAGTAAGAAAGGACACTACTCCACTTGTAGGAGTGAGATGTCTGTACTAGAAATGATCCAGCAAGTTGAGGGAGGTGATTCTGCCCCTCTACTCTGCTGAAACCCCACCTGGAGTACTGCATCCAGTTCTTGAGCCCTTGGTACAAGAGGGATGTGGAGATGCTGGAGTGTGTCCAGAGAAGGGCCACGAGGATGCTCAGAGGGCTGGAGCTGCTCTGCTGTGAGAAGAGACTGAAAGAGTTGGGGCTCTGCAGGCTGGAGAAGAGGAGGCTCCCAGGGGACCTTCTTGTGACCTTCCAGTATCTGAAGGGGGCTACATAAAAGCTGGGGAGGGACTTTTCAGGCTATCAGGTAGTGACAGGACTAAGGGGAATGGAACAAAGCTGGAGGTGGGGAGATTCAAATTGGATGTGAGGAGGAAGTTCTTCAGCGTGAGGGTGGTGAGAGCCTGGAATGGGTTGCCCAGGGAGGTGGTTGAGGCCCCATCCCTGGAGGTGTTTAAGGCTGGATGAGGCTCTGGGCAGCCTGATCTAGTGTGAGGTGTCCCTGCCCAAGGCAGAGGGGTTGGAACTAGATGATCCTTGTGGTCCCTTCCAACCCTCACAGATTCTATGACTCTGTGATAATCTCCTGTCATTTTTTAATACAACTGAAACCAGAGGCTTCTCTCTGGTAAAACACACACTGTTCCATAAAACTCTTTCATCTCTTAGCTTCCACACCTGAGGTTGAATATGTGACCAATGACTGGAACAAATCGATTTTATTGGACATTATGGCATAATTAGACTAAATTATAATGATTTCCAAAAAAGGAAGCAGATTTCCAGGATGATCTTTCACAATGTGAACTTCAAAAAGTATTTAGAAGAGAAGCATGGGGACCAAAATACCCAAAAAACTTTACCGTGTACAATCTAAAAAGTCTTCAGGTACTTCCTGCATCTAACACAGCAGAACTAATTGTTTATAGAGTCACAGAATTATAGAATGGTAAGGTTGGAAGGGACCTCAAGGATCAGCTAGTTCCAATCCCCTGCCATAGGCAGGGACACCTCCCACTAGTACAGGTCACTCAAGGCCTCCTCCAGCCTGGTCTTGAACACCTCCAGGGAGGGAGCATCCACAACCTCTCTGGGCAACCTGTGCCAGTGTCTCACCACCCTCACTGCAAACAACTTCCTCCTAACATCCAGTTTCAGTCTCCCCTCTGCCACTTCAAACCCATTGCCCCTTGTCCTGGCATTGCAAGACCATGTCAATAGTCCCTCCCCAGCCTTCCTGTAGCCCCCTTCAGATCCTGGAAGATTACTCTAAGGTGTCCTGGAAGCCTTCTCTTCTCCAGGCTGCACATCCCCAACTCTTGTAGCCTGTCCTCATAGCAGAGCTGCTCCAACCCTCTGGGTATCATTGTGGCCTCCTCTGGACCCTCTCCAACACTTCCATGTCCTTCCTGTGCTGGGGACTCCAGAACTGTATGCAGTATTTATTTCTATTAAAGTTGACTACTCTACAGTATCTGCTTGGTAAAGAGCAGGTGAAAAGAATGCTAAGTGTCCTGTTCCCAGCGTGGTAAGAGGAGCAAGGTCCCATGATCAGAGCATTGCTCTTTCTAACTGTAGAATTGCTAAATGCAGAACTTTTGCCTTGCATTTGAAGGACACTGAGATCTAAAGATTTAATCTATCATATAAAAAGTTAATTACAGGTTCTGCAGCATCAGTAACAGTAATTCTATATATAGGTAAAGGTGAAGTCTAGGGCACGGGGCAGAGGCTTCTGTATAAGTTTTTTGGAATCTGATTCTGTGTTACGGTTTTAAGTTTGACTACATTGAAAAGTGAAGTATGTTGGGGGTGGTAAAACTCCAATAATGTTCACGTTGATAATTCAGAAGTCTGTCCCCAGATGCTTTCATACCAAGGCCTTTGCCACATTTACAGATGACGCATGAGGCAAAGTGTCTTCTGAGCAGGAAACCTTGCCTGTGTTCACCATCCCTAAGGATGACATCAGAAAGGTGTGTCCATAAGCAGACAGACATTTTCCAGCAATATCCTCTACACTTAATTTCCTACTTGTGCCTTCTCAAACCTGCTGGATTTTTTATGGTTTTGCACAGCACTTAAACCCTCAGGTGCCCAGGACACAATCCCAACCCCTCTCTTCAGCTCGGCAGAGGAGCAGGGTGATCTCCATGACTGTGACTCAGGGAGAAGGGTGGCATGCATCAGCACATCATGCTTGGTAAACAAGACCTCTGGTGGACACTCTTCTCTGTGGCATAAATGTAAACATGTGTGGGTTGAGGAGAAAGAAGCATGGAAATGCTCTGTGTTGGGAGGAGCTGCCAAAAGGAATCACAGAAACATGCAGGTTGGCAAAGTCCCTCAGGATCACCAAGCCCTACCTAGGACACTGCTCTACAAGATTCACCTTAAGCCATAGCCCTAAGCACCACATCCACACCACCCTTAAACACATCTAGGGTGGGTGACTCCAGCACCTCCCTGGGCAGCTCCAGTCCCTGACAGCTCTCTCTGTGAAAAACTTTATCCTAATGTCCAACCTAAACCTCCCCAGCCTCAGCTTGAGGCCATTCCCCTTTGTCCTGTCAACGCAATGGAAAGGGCAGAAAATCTCTGGGTTTGGAACTGGCTTGTTTGGCTGGATGTGTAGGTACTGACTGACTAAACATCACTAAGCATAGTTTGGGGCTGGGTTAGAACAGAGACATAGGAGCAGAAACCAGATTTGCAATCTTTCAGTGGTAACCACCTGATTTTCACTACTTTCTTGAGAGAATCTGTGGCATAACAGGGAAGGAGTTTTAATGCACAAGCATCCAGCAAACCCAGCCTGAGAGTGTAATATCTCCCTACCAGTAATTACAACTGCCTTTGATGGCAGAGCTCTCTCTGTGCATTACACCCAGTGCTGTGTGATCTGAGATGGGTCCCACCATGGGTGAGAAGATGGGAAGGCAGCAGGCTCTGTGCCATGGCAGCTCTCCTCTAGGTGAACCAGTATACATGAGCAGTGCTCCCAGCATGGCTGTGGTGTAGGACATCCCTTTGAGATGCCCAGGTAGGGCAAATTTTCAACAGCTGCCTTAGTGGCTAATTAGCCTGCTCCATGCTTTGATATGCCTTCCAGTACTACATGATGAAAAGTCTTATTTACATATTTTCCACCTGTAGCCTGTTTTTCTGTCAGCCCAGGGTTTCTGAAAGTGTAATATAACATCAGGCTTTCCCAGAGTGATAGTGTGTTTGAACTGGTACTATTTAAAGGACTCCAATTTTATCCTATTAAGACTCCAACCATATGTAGCCCAATTATTGTGGTTTTTTTTTTTTCAACTGTAGTAAGTTTTCATCTCATTTCACCTTAAATCTTCTTTCCTGGTAGGAATTCAGAGTAGTTTGGTGAAATACAAGAAAAAATTAAAGCATAGTGGCCTGATGGAAGTGACTTTTTCATTCTATTGACATAAAATAGAAATAGGAGATACTCTGTAGCTCTTTGTTAATATATCTCTATGTATAAATAGAGGAAATAAAGGAAATAAAAAGACTAGAAAAGTTAATATGTTTCCCATCCTCTTGATGTCATTTATAGTAGGTTGTTATTCTGAGGTCTTGAACTCAGCAAGTGACCATGACAGCCAGGGGTCCAGCTCAGTCCTTCCATGCCTTACAAAACTTTGGACTTTGATTTCCTTTGCATATTTATAGCTCTTGAACAGCAGTAACTGATATTCCTGGTAAGTCCTGGCAGTAAGTACGTTTGCATAGTAAGTTGATGCTGGAGTTTGTGAAGCAAAAAACAAAGAAGGTGGAAAAGACAGGAACTTGCTTTTGTGATGTGTTACAGTATGCTGAACTGCTCCAAAATCAAACCTCCTCCAAGCTAGGGGTGTTTCTTATGGTCAGCTACACACTGTGTGTGGCATTCCCACAAGACATTTACCATGGGAACTCAGCCTACCAGAACTCAGATGTGCCTGCTTCTACTTCTGTCTGGGCTACATGCAGGTGCAATTTGGGGAAGCTACCTCAGTGCCAATAATATGAACCAAGAGAGAGACACAAGAGAGGCATTTAGCCAGAGAACCTCTGTGATGTTCTAAGTTTGTGACTGAGTTTGTTACACATGAACAACTAATTTCTTATGAGCTACTTTTGCAATGACTGCAGTAGAACAGAGTTCCCCATGAAACTGAGTCAAGAGCAGTGTGGGCAGCAGGGCAAGGGAGG
>VWZE01002690.1:15126-73506 GCA_013396675.1 Eubucco bourcierii | reverse complement strand
TTTTTGTTTTGTTTTTTTTTTTTTTTTTTTTTTTTTTTTTTTTTTTTTTTTTTGTTTTTTGTTGATATGAAAAATCACTACCTTTATGGCCATTGTATATTTTCTGGAATTTGAAACACTGATCAGATGTGATATGCAACAGTGTTATGGACAAATAAATGCATCAGGTTCAACCAGAGGCCTTACAAGCATGGTCGTTGGTCAATAAGCAAAGGCAAATCTTCCTGTCTGCTTTCCTCCAACCATGAATAACAAGTGAGTAAAGAAATAGGATGTTGTTCTCCTTAGTTCTAGGTAATTATGGTTATGTGCTGAGGTTTAGTTCTCACAGACAGATTTATGAAGCCTGTTCAGGCTACCTTTTCACTTCCCATGAGCAAGTCTCTTTCCATTTATTGTTGTCTTTTATCTTCTGATGGTTACGTATAGGAGGATTGGAATGAATTTCACCTGATTTTCAACATCTGCAGTATATCAGTTACATGGCCTTGATAGCAGAAGAAAAGGAAGAGACAGTTTTAGAGTATGATTCATTTGACCCATTTCAAACGTCTACTACAGCAGCAGATACTAGAGGCATCTCCACTACCTACAAAGACAGTGTACAGGGACTAGATCAGATGCGAAGCTCTTGTTGTGTTTACGTTTACTCAAATTAGGAATCACAATTAAGTGATTGGAATTCGTTAATGACATCCACTTCTGTACAGAGTTGGTATACAAGTGATTTTTTATCATGCAAGCCTCAATATGTCTTTTTCCTCTCATTTGGCTGGATGAAACCTTGAAAGATGATGCAGTCCAAAGCTTCTGCCACGGGCAAGGGACAATTTTCACTAGACTAGATTGCTTAAATCCCCATCTATTCTGACCTTGATTACTTCCTGGGATGGGGCATCCACAACTTCTCTGGGCAGCCTGTTTCAGTGTCTCACCCATCTCATGGTAAAGAAATGTCTTCCTTGTATCCAACCCTTCCTCATCCTCCTTTGATTTAACCCCATTGTGCCTTGCCTTGTTGCTGCAAACCTTGGTTAAAACTCTTTCTCTTTTTCATAACTCACTTTTAAATAATGAAAGTGGACAGTAAGGTCTCCCTGGAATCTTTTCTTCTCCACACCAAATAACCCAAACACTCTCAGCCTCTTCATAGGAGATATTTTCTAGCCCTCTGACCATTTCCATAGTCCTCCTCAGGAAGTGCTTCAATAGCTCCATTTCTTTCCCGTACTTAGGAGCCCGGAGCTGAGTTCACGACTCCACATGGGATTGCACAAGAGTGAAGCAGAAAGGCAGAATTATCTCCCTTGACCTGCTGTCCATGCTTCTTTCTAGGTGTCCCTAAATGTGACTGGATTTCTTGGACAAGGCTAAACATTGTTATTTGGGTCTTTTCGCACTTAGGAACCCCACCTTCAGAGGCAGCACATTATTATGGAGGGAGTGGGAAAGAGTGACAAGATAAAGCAGAGTAGGAATAGTTTAAAATCCAAAGTAGTATTTATAATGATATTGTGCAACCAAAATCTCATACAAGAAAGCTGAAATAATTCCCAGCATGTCTCACTGAAACAAATACCCCTTCAGAGAAAAGGGCTTTGGCAATTTCTTTCCTTAGACCCTGTTTGCCCTTAAAATGATTTGCTGACATAGCTGAGCTGGAAAGGGGTGAGATATTTTCATCATCCTGACTGACATAAGTATGATAGCAACTCCCTGGATGTAGAAATGCTTCTAAAACAACAGCAACAAAACCATTTGGCAAGTACAGCTCATTCTGTTCCCAGATTGAAACTCTTCTGCTGTTGCTCCGCCTCCGTGGTTAGGATTTACCAACGTAACCAGAGGGTAAAGTTTTTTACAGCAAACCCTTCTAAATCTAGACAAGTCCTTCTGCCCTCTGGAAAATCAGCCCTTCTATTCGTGCTTTCTGGTAGCATTACAAACCACCTCTGATGAACAACCTTTTTTCTTCACTCACCACATAAAACTTTCCCTATGGTGTCTTTGAAACAAGTCCATTTGACCTTTTGGTGAGGATCTCCCCTGCTATACAGCCATTCTTTGCTGGTCTCTTGAATGCTCACTGATCAGATGTGTTTTGATTCAGTAAGGATTGAATATGTGCCAAAATGTTATGGCTTCCCCTCTTCATTTTTTCCCAAACAGGATGAAACTACTTAATAATTTCTGGCATTGTGTTTTCTCGCTATGTATGATCTGAATGCATCTAAACCTACACTCTTCCTCTTCCTACACTTTTATCTCTTCCTTTTCAGTGGGTGGGAGATGGTCACTTACTCATCCAGAAACTGCCATGTTTAATTCTGGAGGGTATTTAGTTTCAGAATATAGTAGGATTTGCATCTTGGAGACATTTGTTTTATGCAGTCCAGGCAATATTTGGTTCCGTAACCTTCTCTGAAGAGGACAGAAATTCTTCAGGGTGTGAAGGGAGAAAGGTGCACTGCAGCAGAGCTGGGCCAGCATCCCTCACAGCAGCATAGATCTCACACTGTTTTGAGTAAGTCAACTTTGATTACTCAGAACACAGTGGGGTTGTTGAACATTTTGGTCTTGTCATTTTAGGGGAAGTCAAATGGTTTAAGCAGGGACAGGGTTTTAAATGATGTGAGTTAAAGGTCTAAATCTACTTTGTATATTTTCTATTTTAGTAGTTTTAAGTTTGGGGTTTTTTATTTGTTTCTTGGGGTGGTTTTGGTTGTTTTTGTGAGTTTTTTTGTTTGTGGGTTTGTTTGGGGTTTTTTTGAGGGGGGAGGGTATAGAAGGTTTTGTTTGTTTGGGTTTTTTTCGCAATGTAAAAGGAAAACCCCAAAAGAACTATCATTAGGAAAACCCCAAAAGAACTGTCATTACTCCATCCCAGGAGCATTCATGTGAGGAGTTATACCTGTACAACTTCTATGTTGTGAGTAAATGTTGTGTTCAGACAAACTCTTATAAAAGAGCAAATATCATAACTGACCAAGCTTCTGCTGCTTCTCTAAGTGCGGTGAAGCTGTGCTGCTGTTCTTGGGAGCATCCTGATTTGTAGCCTGGGTTATCATAAAGCCTGTTGGAGATGTGGTTACACCAGGATTTCCTCTCTCTGAATCTGCCTTTGTCAGTCCAATACAATGCAATACAGTCCAATAAATACCTTTGCTGCTGAAACAACCTTCCTGCTTTTAACTTGTTTACAGGCTGTCTCTAACAAACCAGCCTGCTTCCAGCTGCCTGGGCCTTCTCTTCCACCAGCTCACTCTGTCTCTTCAATGACTCCAGCATGACCATTTTACTGCTCCCTGCATCAAGTCTATAAAAATGATCCAGACTGAAGGCAGAGCAAGGGACGTGGTTCTGTGGCACAGCAATGTGATGCTGGTCCAGCTGATGTGAGATTTCATTCATTCATTCATTCATTTCAGTACAAAGTTACTAAGCTTTTGGTAGACCAAGAGGAGGTGAAACACAAACTGAGTATGGTAAGATTGTAGCCTAAGGAAAAGCAAATGAGATCTAATTCAGTTGTGTCTAATAGGCGCTTGGGTTTTGGTTTTTGGGGTTCCTTTCGTTTTTTTGTTTGGTTGGGGTGTGGTGGGTTTTGTTTTTTGTTGGGGTTTTTTTTATGAGGTGTGGAGAAAATCTCTTCTTCTGCAAAACCTTTAAAGCTGTTTGCTCTTATTACTAAACATTGCAAAATTCCTTCAGGGGACATCTAATACATAACCAACCTTAACATCAGATGCATTGTCCTGGAGACTGCTCATAACTTGCTGCCCCTGTTCTTTTTACCTCGCAATTAGCTCTTTTGTAGGCAGCAGCACATGGTGAGAAAATATTACTCTCTTATCACATTAGCTAACATAAGTGTCAAGGGTGGTGTCATTTAGGTCAAATAATATAATCCACACCTTTACCTTTGCAAACCAAAGTCCAAAGAGAACCCCAAGTTCCTGCACATATCAAAGGCTTCTTTAAGCAATGAAAATGGCAGGAATTAGAGATATGCCATGCCACTTAGAGTGAATCAAATGGAAGGTTTAATTACCTCTAATTTTGTTACCCTGCAGAACAGCAATGAAAAGAAGTATCTGCTGTGCTGCTGTTGCCTAGAAGAGCTGAGGAACTGACCAAAACAAGATAAGTTACTGCAAACAAGATTCTGTCTGGCCCCTGGGGCTCTTTAATTAGCCAGGAGAGCAAACTCTAATGAAAATAAATCACTAGAGGGGAGAGCTTTCTGATTTTTCCCATTTCTTGCTAGGCAAGAATATGGTGAATAGAAGATAGTATGAGGTAAAAATTCAGACAGAATCTTGGAATTTACTTTTTTTTCCTTCTCTGTTTTCTCTGTGGTGCTAGAACCTTTAGGCCAGAAGGAAGAGAGACAGCAGCCAAATTCTTGCTGGGGTAGGAGTGAAAAGTATGTGGCACTCACTGCTCCATGTTTGTCACTAGCCTGACAAATGGTGCAGGAAAGGTCCCTCACAAGCTTCTAGGCTATTTTACTAGTTTAAGATACTAGTCTGAACTAAGATGATTTTATCAACAGTGAATTAGGAAGCAGCTGTATGAATTGAGCTGTTTGCTACATGCTGTGAGCAGAACCTTGGGTTTAAGTTGAAAAATAAGGAAATAGAAAGAGGCCTTTGGGGTGGCTCTGCAGAGTATGCTTCATGGTTGAGTTGTGGGCTGCTTCTTTTTCCTTTGGTTAGCACTTAATAAACAACACACATTCCAAATATGTGTAAGAAGAACCAATCTCACATGCAGCCAGTCATTTTGGGGTGTGTAAACACAGGCTAATTTCAGCCATCAGCAAGTCTACAGGGAGTAGAGGAGGGAGAGCAATCTTCCAACAGGTCCTCTGAATTAGATTTCTGTATCTTAGTCACCACTTCAAGCAATCACTTAACTGGAAATCCCAGTGAATCAGATACTCATTTGTACTGCTGTCTTTGAGAGAGAAGATTATAGGAGTGAGGCTGAAATATCTTAGCAGCACAGGACACTGATTAGGCTGGATGTAGAATTGTATCAGTTCTGAATTTACTCTGACTAGTGCAATTCCTCTTCTTCTACTTGATGGCAGTCAAATGTCCACACTGACATTAAGATGTCCACTATGAGATTACTTAAAATGTCCTACAGAAAAGAATCGGTTCAATTCTTTTCTGAAAAGATATGAATGTATCTCTGAAAGTTTTGCACACACAGAAATGCAGTAGCTGGCTAGGTCTGAGTCAACTCCCCTTCTCCTATCACTTCTCATACACTAGTGAGGTTGTTGAAAGGCATGCTTGACCCTTGCTTTGGATTTATTTCATGTTTGGGTAGCAATTCAACCTATCCAAAATACGAGCAGAAGAGCTTGTAAAATGCTATCTTAACACAAATACAAATAGCACAACTGCAGGGTGGGTGGCTGAGAGCAGCCCTGAGGAGAAGGAACTGGGGGTCTGGGGTGATGAAAAGCTCAGCATGAGCCTGCAGTGTGAGTGCAACCCAGACAGCAACTGTGTGCTGGGCTGCAACAAGAGCAGTGTGGGCAGCAGGGCAAGGGAGGGGATTCTGCCCCTTTGCTCTGCTCTCCTCAGACCCCACCTGGAATCCTGTGTGCAGTTCTGGAGCCCCCAGCACAGGAAGGATATGGAAGTGTTGGAGAAGGTCCAGAGGAGGCCATGAAGATGCTCAGAGGGCTGGAGCAGCTCTCCTATGAGGACAGGCTGAGAGAGTTGGGGCTCTGCAGCCTGGAGAAGAGAAGGTTTCCAGCAGACCTTAGAGTAGCCTTCCAGGATCTGAAGTGGGCTACAGGAAGGCTGGGGAGGGACTATTGACAAGGTGTTGCAATGACAGGACAAGGGACAATGGGTTTGAACTGGCAGAGGGGAGACTGAAACTGGATGTTAGGAGGAAGTTGTTTGCAGTGAGGGTAGTGAGACCCTGGAAAAAGTTGCCCAGGGAGGTTGTGGCTGCTCCCTCCCTGGAGGTGTTCAAGGCCAGGATGGAGGAGGCTTTGAGTGACCTGTTCTGGTGGGAGGTGTCCCTGCCTATGGGAGAGGGTTGGAACTGGATGATCTTTGAGGTCCCTTCCAACCTTACCATTCTATGATTCTTCAACAGCCACTGCTGTGGCACAAATAATCATATGAAGCACAGAGTAAGGATACCAAAGCGAAGCCAACAGTGAGTTAAAAATCCACAGGTACTTTGCCACACATCCACTGTGTGCATCCCATCTGTGTCGGCTGGGTAGAATAGCGCTGTTCAGATAATTTCTTGTCCAATACATGCCCACAACTCAACTCTACAGAACATCTCTGTGCCTGAGGCAGCATGACTTCAAAATCCCTCTTTGTATAACTTTCATCTTTTAAAATAATATTCCAGTGCCCATGGCCAAGAAGCTTCCCTCTTGAAGGATCAGAAACAATTTCATTCTTCTGCAAGTTCAAGGACTGCAACCTTAACTAGCTCGCTGCATTCGAAGTGCAAGAGCAAAACATCCTCATTCCCTCAGTGTTACACCAAAAAGGAAATCCTATGTGGAAAAAGCTAAAAGAATGATCTAGATTTGTTCTTCTGAGTTTGGTATACTTGAGCAAATTTAGTTCATGCTTTGAAAATTATCTGACCTGAAGCTATTCTATACAATTGGGCTTCCTATTCCATCTCAGAACTTTAGTCAGATAATAAAGGTGACCTTAGTGTTGGGTAAAGACCAGACCAGTTTCACTGGTGAATTATTTAATTAGCTCTTTACAGCAAGTAATGCATCCATAATATGGTTGCTCTGACAGATCAAAACCCCATAAAAGGCTATTTTTTTTTCTTCAATATTTACTTTATAAATACATTAGTGCCACAGTTCAGACATGGAAGAAGCTTGCTGTAGGTTCCTGTGCCTGAAATTCGAACGCAAACAATATTTAGCTATTCTAATATTTATCTAACACCTAATTAACTGCTGTTTTACATAAGGAATTAATATTAGAAAGTTTTTTTCTGTGTGAAACAAGGCACTCTTTACCTTCTATCAGTAATTAACACCCAAGGCTTTCCATTTTGGACTGCATGCAACATGCTAGCTACTCACTGCTTCAGATGTGCACTTAGTTTAGACTGGAAGCACAAATAAAATTAACCTAATTGATTTTGATCCTAGTAAGTGTTTATCTGTAGGACAAGACTATTAGAGACTCAGGTATAATTTTCAACACTTCCCAAGGCAGCATGAGTAAAACTGCAGAGGTGTTGATAGACCCATTTTATGCCTTTTGGCAGGCTTTTGTGAGGAAGCTTGCAGTGTTGTGCCTATGTTATGTCATTCTCCCATCTAGCTAATGGGTTTCCCACCACTGCAGCAGGAGATCCAAGAACTCCTTTAGAAATCTCCACATTCACTCAAAAATTCAATTTTAAATAGCACATTCAACTGGGAAAATGAAAGGACAAGGAAACAAACTCCTTCCTTGTTTTCTCTTTTAAATGAAAAAAAAAAAACACACATTAATTTTCAGTACAGTAGCTAGCATACAGACTTTAGAATTTGTCTGATTTTAATATGAATATCATTGTGGAGTCTTACAGATTCTTTGTTCTTATGGTCATTACTGAAGACTGTAGTTTGCTACTTCAGTAAAACATCCAGTGGAGCTGTCCAAGAATTACCTATGTGGACACAATCTCTGCTCTAATCATTTTGAATTTAAGCCTTCAGAAATTTGTAAGCAGCTTCTCAGTTTAAAGGACTTCTGAAACCTTGAGGGCACACAAGCTTGAAAATAGTTCAGTTTGAAAAGCACCTAGAGAAGTTTGCCTCTTTTAGCAGTGTATGAGCACTGTATGTATTGATTCCAAACAAGAGGAGCATTGCAGACACATGATGACCCAGTTTTGAAATGCACATTGCTGATCAGTATGAGCATTTCCTTTTTGATGGTAGGATGAACAACGCTGGACCACATCCAGGCCCTTAAAACAGTTAATGGCTGCCCTCCTCCAACAGATGGTCACTGTGTGTGTTTTATGGGATAGTTTGGATCTGTGCAGCTCACTGCATCCCAGACTTACTGCATCTAGTTGGAAGAGTCCCTTCCCTAGGCAGATGACATGAGAGAGTAAGGTATACAAATAATGATCAGTGTGCAGTCAAACCACTGCCATGAAAGGATTCATTTCTAGTGATTTGAAGAAAGTGTTAAGGTCAAAGAAGGTAGGTTATTACCATTTGCTCCTTCACTGATGGCCTAATTTGTTTTGTATTATAATAAGTGTGGTAATTGCTGGTAGAAGAAGCCATACACACAGCCTACTTCCATTTAACTTAATGGTACCACAACATTAGATTGCTGCATGAATGAAAAACTGGTGTACCTCCATGTTCTGGCAGCTTGCAGTGACCTTCAGGAGAAATGAAATGTTCTGTTGGCAAGGGAAACAACTGAGCTAAAACCAGTCAGGCACAGTAACCTCAGAGGCAGACTTTCCAGATTAAAAGCTGTTAGGAGAAGCTCAAAACAAGGCCAAAGAGTGAGAAAATGACATCTTGCTGCAAGGTGGTTTTGTGTGCTGATTGAAATGGGAGGGGGAAGAGGCAAAGTTCAGATTTAAAGGAATTCCCATTACCTTGAAGAATTTGGAGATTAGGCTGAACATTAGCATCCTAAGGTAGTTGATGTATGAATGCTTTGTAGAAGCCATAACCTGTTAAAAAGTGCTGAGATAAATTTAGGCTACTGACCTTTTAATGCATTAGGGCATGAAATAAATCACGGGCTGCAAGTAGTAAATTTGCTACAATCAAAATGCTTTCCAAGTACTTCTAGTTATAGAATTTCACAGTCAAGAGCACTACATGTCTGGAATAACCTTTTAATATTCCCACTATGCCTGAGTATTACAGACCAAATGCTGTGTTGTTGCATACCCAAAATTCCTGATAATGTCAGTGACTGTTTCAGAGGATAAGAAAGGAAATGTCAGGTTGTAGGTGACCCAGTAACATCCTCACAACTTAGTGGTTATTTATGAACTGATAACAAGACTGTGTTGATCCCTAACAGCTTTCCACAGATCACACCTTCAATACTTATAAATATTTTATTGAGTGTTAAAAGACACTGCAAGAGGTTTCCTCTATTTGGGTGGGTATTGCTCCCCAGAGCAGCCCACATCATGGGAATTAAGTAGGCACTGCTGCAAGTCCCACTCCACACCTCAAACAGAACTTCATGTTTCAGAAACAGGTGGTGTAGCCCTATGTGTTGTACCCTGTTGATACAGATGAAGTTTTGTTTTCAGCTGTTCTAGCTACACAGCTGTAACAAGAAATCACTTCCAATAGAGACACTGTTCTCCTTTTTATCCATTCCACAGCCTTTGTATGGGTAACATACAAGTGTTTAAACAGGTTTAAAGGCAAACAGAGAAGTGGTGTTTTGTGTTTGGGGTAAGAGAACTACATCTTCTGGCACAGTGACTTTTCCTGGCTCTGATGCCTCTTAGTTCTTTGCATAAAATACATACACACACCTTTATGTGCTGGGATTTTTTACATCTACTTTCACAGGCAAATGTTGAAAATACACTAAGGAATCAAAAGCTTCATTCTTTCCTCTAATAATGGATGTATGTAGACCACTGGCTGGCCAAGCAGGGCCTCGTACTGAGGTCTTGAGGAATCGCTGAAAGCCTGAAGGAATTATTTGGGTTCAGAATCTTTCAAGATCCAACATTGGAATAAGGGGAGAAGTTCTATCTCACTGCAGCATGAGATAATGTTGGCTTAATTGTTACAGACCTCATTACAGTCTGTGAGGGGAATTGGAAAGGTGTATGAAAGGCATTGTGGCATTTGCTCACTTCACCAGCTGAGTGAATTTGAATGAACACTTCACCAGACAGCATTTGCTGACCACAATCACCTTCCCATAGCTCTCTCCCTGGCTGTAGCAGTGTGTGGTTCCCTCCTCTTCCAACTTGACTGGTAGAGATTTTAACAGGTGGATAAAAAGCTTTAAGTAATTCAGTTGTGTGCTGGCCTGGGGAGGGTCCTATGTGTAGAGAGATCAACAAGTAACCTTCATTAGTTAACTGTCAAGAACTTTATTCAGCTGCTTCTTTTCTCTTCAGTATCTAAGGGTTCTCACTAGTCATTCCTGATTTGCACTGCTGCTGCCTTAGTACTTTTTCCCTTTCCTGAACTAAGTATTCAAGAGATGATGCTTTTATACTGCTCAGGGAAACAGCTTTCCCCAGACAGCTCTCTTGTGAGGTTTTGACAGAGTAGTATGTTTGAAGTAGTTTTCTACACAAATGTCTCAGGAAGCCCAGAAGACTGAAATTCACAGGTTTCCTTCCATTTTGAAGCTGCACCAGCATCCAAAGACATGAGAAGAGGTCAGGCACCATACACTGGTTCCTCCTTTAAAAAACAGATAAACACATACATACAGGTCTTTGAGATTAAGTCAGTCTCTCAGTTGCAGGCTCAACAGTTCAGCAACTTTAAGGATAATATGAATGACTACAGCTGTTTGCTGCTAGAAGCAAAGCACTGGTAGACTCATTCAGCATCGAGAAAGAAAACTTAAAGTTCTTGGTTTAGCACTATGGTAGTTTGGGAAATTCCCCCTTCCCCCCAATTAAAACTTTCCAGACCAGCTCAGATAGCTTCCAAATGGGATAAAGCTATGTTTTACAGCTAAACATGTATGTAGGTGTATACATGTACAGTTATGCACAGCATATATACAAAATGTATTTATATATTTTAAGAACTACATAGAATTTAGAAATGATACAGGAGTCCAATCTTTCCCCTTGGACAAATAAAGCTCAGGAGGAGAATGGCATTTCATATGCCAGCCTGAGTTTAACCAACAGGCTTTACCTATATCACAGCCAAGAAAAGACTTTAGTAGCTGTCTTTAGTAAGCACCTAAAAGTTGCTGGTGTTACTCCTTTAGAAATTTAAGCCATACACCTCTGAGTCTTATGGGGTCAAGAGGAGTGCTGAAAAACAGACTCACAGACATAGGGCATGACCCTTACTCTCGTGGGAACCAACTAATATATTTCCCAACCAAATGAGTTTTAACTTAGTTAGGAAACAAGACAGTTTTAGCCTTACTGACATAAAAAAGTGTGAAAAACATTTGAGTTATACTCCCTGTTTCTTGTTAGGCATTCTCAGATGCTTCCTCCATGGTAGATGGATGCTTCTCCAGGTGTGTTCTCCAGGCACTCCACAGGTTTCTTCCCGTCCTTCTCACAGTGGTACAAGCAGGCAAAAACAAACAGCTAAACAAAAAGCTCAACTAACACCCACAAGTGAGCATTTCAAACATGCTTGAGTAAGGACGAATGTTTGTTGAGCAATGATGACCTAACAGCCCTAACAAGCCGGGGGGCCACCAGGCCCCCCGGCCTTTGAAATCCCCTCCACCATACACCCAGTGCACATCACAAGAAATGGGTACTCACCAGAGATGATCTGAGGAGGATCCCTCTGCCCACAATGGGCAAACTTGAGGTTTCTTCTCCCGGGGCCAAATATAAAGGGGAACAGGTAGGGAGGGCAAAGTGGTCACACCTGTGGTGGGAGGAGACTCCAACAGGGCACAGGTGCTCCTTGTACAAGCTAAGGACTTCTGCAGAGACATCTGGTAGAAGTCTGCCTACAAACAGCGGACCCTTTGTCATTATTAAAGAAACAGTAAGGTTCCAAGCAAGCATCAGCAGGCTCCAACCAAGAGCAATGCTTCACACAACCCAAGCATTGCTGCGCAGAGGAGTGGTTTGTTGGGAAATGTCAGAAGCAGAGTGTCTGTGATAGCTTCAGTCAGTCCCCAGGGTGTGCCAGGACACAGGATGGCTGGATCACAGCATCACCCAGCCTGGTTTCCACATACTCTTGCAGTGCACAGAGGAGTATCATATGTAGCTGAATAGTGCAGCTCTTTGTCCTCTTGGTTTTACTTTTACCAGTATGGTGTGACAGCTGACCTTAGTCTGCATCTAGTGGGGTGCTTTTGATTGTGTTTTACTCAGGTGCTCATTACCATTTTGCCTGACTGATTCACAAATACTAATACTGGAGCAGGCAGGGACCTGGGATGGGAGGAGACTCTAATAGGACCCAGGTGCTTCTTGTACAAGCTAAAGAATTGTGAGATGTGAGACATGTGGTAAATGTCTTCTACCAAATGAGACATCTGGTAAAAATCTACTTACAAACAGTGGACCTGTTGTCATTATTAAATAAACAATAAGGTTTCAAGCAAGCAATAACATGCTCCAGCCAAGAGCAGTATTGCACCATGTTCTAGGTGAATCTACTCTTGCAGAGGCCCCTTCCAATTCTTCAAATTCTGTGATTCACACCAGAAGGAAAGGATAACAAGAACAAGCTATCCTGTTCTCTCCTGTCAACCAGAATCTTTCCTCAGACCTTCATGAGTCTTTTCTAGATCCACCCTTGCCTGTTGCTTATCCTCCTGTTGGGTCTTCTTTTCCCTGCTGATATTCTTTCCAGTCACTTTTTGCAGCTGAGATGTGACCTTTGAAGCTCTAGCTCATGACAGCAGAGAGCTAATGTATTTTGTTTTCATTTCCAGTTGTATAAAGTATGTCTCTCGTTTAGATGCAGCAGTTAAAAACCTAAACTTTCCTGAATCCAAAATGAGCAGTGGGCAGCATCTGAATAGGCTCTAAGTGTGAAAAGAAAATTGAATTCCTCATTTAGCTGCATTAATTAAAATTTTTGTTTGTTCAGTGCCTTCGTTGTTTATTTTAATATCAATATTTTATTAAACATTGAAAAAAAAAAAAAACCCAAACAAAAAACCCTGCAGTTCTTGGTAAAATGCAAATTCACTTTTGTTGTTTTAAATAAAAATGCAAATTCCTCCTTCCCACTTATCTCTTCAAAAAGAGAACACAGTAATAAAAAGGCAAAAAATTCTTTTTACCACCTGCATTTCTTTCTCTAGCCTTGGACACACAGGAAAGTGAAATAGGTATCAAACATAAAAGGTGAATTAAAATGACCTTGCTTAATAGGTGGAAATCTGTCTGTGGATACCATTTTCATTTTACCAGTGTATTTAATGGGTCATCTGAGACCAGATTTATAAATGAAATCACCTTTCCACTCAGACAAAGCCTTGGACTTAGGAACACAGGCACAGAGGTCAGGGCATGAACCAGATCACCCCACAGTAACCAAACCCATATTAACCCTCATTTAGGATACTGCAGATTTCTACATCTTAGGGTAACTGCTTCATGACCCTAACCAGCTTGAAGCTCTTCAGGGTGAAGATGTCATCCTCTGTCAAAAATTACTATATTCATGTGCTTGAAGATTAAAGGATCTGTCCCTAGGCAGAGGCAAACTCCATGTGACATGGAGACACATATGGCTGTACTGGTAGTGGCCACATAAAACTTTGGATAGAGTAATTTACCCTACTTCTATGAAGTGTTTAGACATTTTTTAATGTCCATGCATGTGTCTATCACTGTATAGCTCTCAGCTATGACATATTAGCAAGTGACCAGGCAGCAATATGTTATCAGGCATCAGCAACTCCATGGGAACTGTGCCTTGTGCAAGCTCCATTTCCTCCTGCCTGTGAGGCATTTGATAAGGGTTACCCTTCATAAAGAGGCTAAGCTTCCTGACATGGACAGAGGATGGTGCAAAGATTATGTGTAAAGACATCAGAGCAGCTAATTCCTAGGACTACACTTGTGTGTTAAAGCTTTATGCCAGACTGAAATCCAATTTAAATCACTGCAATTCTGCCCTGCAGACAGGACATTAAGATTAGGTAGTACACACTAAAAGCTATATTGGTGATCTATGATTTAAATAGTCACCCAGTGTAAATGGGCAGATGTTAGTTCCATCCCACAGGGAAGAGGGATAAGGGTGGTGAGACACTGGCACAGGTTGCCCAGGGAGGTTGTGGCTGCTCCCTCCCTGGAGGTGTTCAAGGCCAGGTTGGGGGAAGCCTCGAGTGACCTATGCTAGTGGGAGGTGTCCCTGCCTATGGCAGGGGTTTGGAATTAGATGATCTTTGAAGTCCCTTCCAACCTTACCATTCTATGATAAGGCACATTGGTCTAAGGCTAAATTTACATTACAGATGTTACTGGAATAGGTATATCAGCCAAAACCCTGACACTGCATGCTCTGATAGACACAACTGTAGGAGTAAAATCACCTAAAAACATGTAAAGAAACAGTTAAGGCAAGAATATTAAGCTTTTGTCAGACAGTAGTGTACATTCAAAGATGCTTTTTCTGACCACTCTAGATAAAACACCCTTAAGCAAAACTAATGAAGCAGAAGTGCTTGTTCAAAAGTCAGAAAAAAATTATTTTGATAGTATATGTTATTCTGTTCAAGGAGCTGTTTGCAGCTGTACCTGCAGAGAAAGCTATTTTATCAGAGTGATCTATTTCTGTACTACAAAGGAGTAGCTGGTGTAACTCTATCAATGTAGCTCTTATCACCAAACCTGCTAAGTGCAGCCAGGCTCTCAAGATAACTTATTTATCATAGGAAGAGGAAAGGTGTGTTCCAGTCAAGTATACTTGCTAGAGTACAGTTTCTCTGATTTCAGCTGCTTTCTCAAGAGAAACATTTTGCTTGTCATATTCCAGCATAAAACACCCCAGATGACCCTGACCCTAGAAAACCTTTTATCTACCTTGTCAAGTCTTACACCATTGTGTAGCTTTCACTGTCAAAGCTAAAGTAATAACTGCAGTGGCTATGTAAAACTGTATTTAAAGTCTTCCTGTAGACTAATATTTAGACTCCAGATATTTTCCTTTGGAAGCCGTGGCTGCATTTTTTTTTTTCCCAAGTTAGTAGAATCATAGAATGGTAAGGTTGGAAGGGACCTCAAGGATCAGCCAGTTCCAACCCTCTGCCATAGGCAGGGACACCTCCCACTAGCACAGGTCACTCAAGGCCTCCTCCAACCTGGCCTTGGACACCTCCAGGGAGGGAGCAGCCACAACCTCCCTGGGCAACCTGTGCCAGTGTCTCACCACCCTCACTACAAAAAAATTCTTCCTAACATCCAGTTTCAATCTCCCTTCTGCCAATTCAAACCCATTACCCCTTGTCCTGTACTTAAGGGTTCTTCTCTGGTCCTGAGACATGATAAAGAAATGCACACAGATCCACACAGAAGTAAGGGAAATGCTTAGCCTTGCACAGCATAAAAAGGAGATTTTCCCTAGTGAGAAGCTGGAGCACATACATTTGGGATTAACTACCATCCCTTTTTGAGGCTTTAGAGATGGGCTACAACTGGAGTAGCATGGCAGCTGTTACTGGCCATTAGTTCAGGATAGCATAAAGGACACTTTTCTGTGTTCAGTCTTGTTCATGTGCCTATTCCTACATGGTTCATGAGACCAAGAAGAAATGTTTTCCCACCACAGGTCAGCAGGCATCATTGGACTTCTGAGCACTGGTGTGTGAGTCCTGTGATATGATTACCTATACCAGTTCAGCATTTATTTATTGCTAGGCTTCTGAGAAACTGTGACAGCCTAGTTTCTTGCCTTGCCCACAACAGGTTAATCACCTCCAAATTGAAAAAGAAGTTCAGTCCATCCAAAATACCACATTCAAAACTGAAAAATTGGTCTAGGGAATAACATTGAGAAGTTTGAAATGCCAGTCAAATACCTATGAAAACACCTGGAATTCTGTACCTGTTTTTCCTGACCCATCCAGATCTTAAGTCACTTCCCTATCAGTTGTATAGCACTGCAAGACTCTCTCTCTCTGATGCATGTAACAGTTTCTCCAAGTAAGACATATTTAGAAGGGAATCTGAAGTGCCTCAGCCCTGCTGACATACTCTCAAGTATCTCTTTGCTGCCTTAAGATGCATTTTTGAAGGATGCAATATATTATATTTAAATTTTATCTCAGTTTCCTTTCTCATCTGCTCTGGTGACAGACCTGCTATGCAAAATACTCTGGAACAATGCACAGGAGAAGGCTGAGATCTGCAGGAGCTTTTGCTTTTTGCTATGGGAGATGGAATGTGCTTAGTGATAAAGCAAATATTTCCAGAACTGGATTTTTATGGTAAATCCACTCTGGAAATATAATCAATTCACAGAATTTTGATGTGATGATGTAAGAGTGGTTCAAATAAGACTAATCTCTGCTCATTCATTCCTTATTTTCCTGGTGCCAGATTTGCAGAAATCCTGAGAGTTACAGGTGCAGAAAATGCTGAGTAGTCTTCACCTGCTGCATAACTCACTCTTTCAACATCTCAGGCTGGACTTCCAAAATATGTGGACATTTTAAATTTTATCTTCCACATACATAATATCACTTCTCAACCTGTAAAATGGAATGAATACTTCTCTCACAGGACATGGAGGAAAAGAAGTATTAGTATTTGTGAATCAGTCAGGCAAAATGGTAATGAGCACCTGAGTAAAACACAATCAAAAGCACCCCACTAGATGCAGACTAAGGTCAGCTGTCACACCATACTGGTAAAAGTAAAACCAAGAGGACAAAGAGCTGCACTATTCAGCTACATATGATACTCCTCTGTGCACTGCAAAAGTATGTGGAAACCAGGCTGGGTGATGCTGTGATCCTGGGCACACCCTGGGGACTGACTGAAGCTATCACAGACACTCTGCTTCTGACATTTCCCAACAAACCACTCCTCTGCGCAGCAATGCTTGGGTTGTGTGAAGCATTGCTCTTGGCTGGAGCCTGCTGATGCTTGCTTGGAACCTTACTGTTTCTTTAATAATGACAAAGGGTCCGCTGTTTGTAGGCAGACTTCTACCAGATGTCTCTGCAGAAGTCCTTAGCTTGTACAAGGAGCACCTGTGCCCTGTTGGAGTCTCCTCCCACCACAGGTGTGACCACTTTGCCCTCCCTGCCTGTTCCCCTTTATATTTGGCCCCGGGAGAAGGAAGCCTCAAGTTTGCCCATTGTGGGCAGAGGGATCCTCCTCAGATCATCTCTGGTGAGTACCCATTTCTTCTGGTGTGCACTGGGTGTATGGTGGAGGGGATTTCAAAGGCCGGGGGGCCTGGTGGCCCCCCGGCTTGTTAGGGCAGTTAGGTCACCCTTGCTCAACAAACATTCCTCCTTACTCAAACATGTTTGAAATGCTCACTTGTGGGTGTTGGTTGAGCTTTTTGTTTAGCTGTTTGTTTTTGTCTGCTTGTACCACTGTGAGAAGGATGGGAAGAAACCTGTGGAGTGCCTGGAGAACACACCTGGAGAAGCATCCATCTACCATGGAGGAAGCATCTGAGAATGCCTAACAAGGAACAGGGAGTATAACTCAAATGTTTTTCACACTTTATGTCAGTAAGGCTAAAACTGTCTTGTTTTTTCACTAAGCTAAATTTCAGTTTACTCAGTACCAGGCTAGACCTTCCCAAAACCTTAAAGACTCTGAAACCTGTAAAACAAACTGACCCCAGAGGATTATTTCAGGTAGGTTTTTATTTGTTTAGGGTTTTTTAGTGTTGTTGTTTTTTTACAAAAACACTTGAATTTGTAAAAGCACTGCAGTCTGAGGTGGATACTTCAGGCGAGTGCTCTAAACCTTTTCATAGAAGTTGTGGGTACACAAATGAAACTGAAATTTTGTAGTAGTGTTAGTAATTTTAAGTTTTATTTAGGTGAAGCCTTGCTTAAACTATTAGCTGATTAATAGTTCTAACTAATAAATATGCAGGAGACAAAAATCAGCTCTCTATGGACTTGTTTCCATTTTTTTTCCTTGCCTTTCACTTTTGCTTGTGTTCTAATCAAATATATTTTGTTTGTTTGTTTCAACAGGATTTACAAATCTTTAGATAATCCTGTAGAGAAGTGATTACACTGTATGAGGATTTGTTTTCCAAACAAGAACCTTTTTGTGCCACAAACTCCTATGAGAGCGAGCTGCTACCTGTGGAGTTGGTCCGAATGAGCTCAGTCCCCTTTAACTAAGCGCTGGAATCACAGAATGAAGCAGGTTGGAAAAGACCTCTGAGTCTGTTGAGTCCAACCTATCACCCAACCCTTCTAACTAACCCACCCATGGCACTAAGTGCCTCATCTAGCTTCCTCTTAAACACCCCCCAGGGATGGGGAGTCCACCTCCCAGAGTAGCCCAGTCCAGTGCCAATCACTCTTGCTGTGGAGAACTTCTTCCTAACATCCAGCCTGAACCTGTCCTTGCACTGCTGCGGGTGCCTGGGAGAAGACCCCAACCTCAGCTGGCTGCAACCTTCCTTCAGGTAGCTATAGACAGCAACGAGGTCTGCCCTGAGCCTTCCTCTTCTCCAGGCTGCACATCTCCAGCTCCATCAACTGCCCCTCTTAGGACAGTTAACCCTGTCCTTCTCCTTTGTGGTTATTTTGAGCACTTCAAGGGTGGATGTCTGGAAGTTTCCAGAACTGTGTGATTCAGTTCTAAGACACATGAAATAAACATCCAGTGTCACATTTAACAAGCACAGTGCAGTCAGCTCTGCGAAGTTCTCTTTTTCATACTGAGTAGAAAATTGTCTACTTAATTGCAGTCACTTCCTACAATTTAATAACGCTGACATGGGCATAACCAGATATCCATCGGTGTGGGTGTTCAAGTTCAAAATGTTTTGTTTTGTACTTGTTTTAAGACCAAGTAGGTTAAGCTTTATGGTTTTATCCCTTTGCTAAAAGTAATCTTCATGGAGATAGAAAGACCTATTAACTGGTAGAAGACCTTAGCACATTTTTTGCTATTTCACACCAAATTACATATGTTTTTAACAAAATAATGATGAGCAATATAGACATAAACTAATACTGACAGCATTTCAGAGCACTGCACCAACTGGTGCAAACCAAGGCTGTAGCACCCTGACTCCCAAGCCCATGAAGCTATGCACATCCTGACAAGCTCATGTTTAATCTGTTCTTTGAAACTTTCCCCAAAGAAGACTTCACAACCCCTCTAAAGCAGTCTAATCTGCCACCTGTCTATGCTGTTCACAAGTCTAAGCTAATGCCTGAATTAAGGCTGCAGCTTCTTCATGCTCCTATTCTGTCAGGAGCATGCTGTGTGTAAGATGTGACCCTCCCTGTCTGCAAGTGGTTGTGCATTTCCACCTGCCTTTGAGCCCTGACATTTATGCCAGTTCAGCAGGTTTTGGGGTTTGTTTTTTTTTTGGGGAGGTGGGGAGGCTGGTGGTGTTTTTTCTCCCAGACTATACATCAGACCAGTGAAATGGCATTTTTTTTTATGTAAAATGCTTTTTTTTCCCTTGTCCCCTCTGTTCTTTTAACCACTTCGTTTCTCAGGTCCAGTTTAAAGCACACCCATGTGAAGAGCTGAATCAGCATAACTGAGATAAATCTTCAAGAGGGTGTTGAAACAAGTGGTTAAATCTAGAGGAAGTAAACAGGGTTTGGGTTGTTACAAATGATATGAAGTTAAACCACACTGCAGGTCTCTGATCACAGGATCTACTCCCTACTTGATTGTCTGCTCCCAGTGCATTCCTGATCAGAAGTTAATTTTCAAATTGAATGCAGTCAGGAGGTCATAGCAAAATGGAGGAACAGTGATGGAGCTGAACCCATGTAACCATAAAGACACTATGAAAAAATGCAGTTCCCAAATAGTTTGTGTGCTCTACTGTTCCATATCCTTGTCTCAGTCGCTGCTGCTCCCTATCCTCTTCCCATTTCTCATGCTCCTCCTCTGGAACAAGCTCTGGCACACCTCCAATCTCACAGTACTTCACCAGTTTGGCTGAAATATGCTTGCACTGTTGGCCAGGCTATTGAGCTGTGCTAGTTCAGCAAACTGTCCCACGAATAGCAGGAGCCTGCACCACAGTAGGGGCCGGAATGAGAAACTGCACCGTCAGTGCAGGCAGCAGCTTCTTTGGGGGCATCTTGAACTCAGCATTGGTAAGGTTGGAAAAGATTCTTGAGGTCACCAAGTCAAATCATCAACCTGACACTACCATGACCCCTGACTGTGCTCCAAATTACCAAACAATACCCCAAACTCCCTTACACCATAAGCAACAGAAAAATGTTCTTCGTTCCTTGCACTTAAATGATGTGCCAGTGATGCTGAAGTAGTAGGAGGGCTTCTCACAAGCAACACCTGAAGCCTTGTGTCTGCCAGGGTTGTACTACAGTTCAGTCATGCTTCCTTCCCTTTTGTCTGACTAGCCCCATTGACTTCAGGAAAGCTCAGCACAGTTAATAAATACGTACACTGGGAAGAGGGACTGGGGAAAGGGTCATTGTTTTAATCAATAGAATGAGCTCCTTTTTCCTTAAATATGACAGAAATGCACTGACTGCAAAAAGATTTTGGGGGAGGGGGGAGAAGAAAAAAATGAAAGGAAATGTAAGGCATGCAAGGCAGCATTGAAGCATGGCAAACTCTGCCTTCTGTCTTTGAAGGCAGCAAGAGTTTGAGCTCAAGTCTCTCCCTGAGATAAAAGACAGCACTGCCCTATCATCCCACTTACTGTCTTGGTAGATGAGTGGTTTCTCTCACCCTGTTAGACCAGTTCAGCCCTGAGGGAGAAGAGGCACTAGGGAAAGACATGGGCAAGCACCAAGGGGAAATCCTCACCTGGAACATCATCAGGGTGACCTACTGTCACAGTGTACACCTAGACTCTGATGCTTGTGCTTTTACACAATTTGCTGTTCAAAACTAAGAATGATATTGCACAGACCAACACCTGAAATCCTTCTTTTTCCTCAATTCTTGTTTGGGCTTTGGGTTTTGGGTTGTTTTGTTTGTTTGTTTTTTGGTTTGGTTTGGTTTTGGTTTGTTTGTTTGTTTGTTTTTTTTTTTGAAGGGGGTTTGGTTTGGTTGGGTTTTGGGTTTTTTCACCTTTTTTGTTTGTTTGTTTGTTTTGATTTTTTTTTGTCAAAGTTGACTTTGTTTTCTCCTCTTTCCCTCGAAATTCTTAATTCCCATATTCCTAAATATCTGAAATTCTAATCTGTGCCTTCATGCTTAAGACTACTTAATTTTGCTCACTGCACTACCAGAAGATACACCAGATACAATCTCTCATGAATGACTAACACATTTTCATTGTCTTGTTATTTGCCTTTGCTGATAGTCTCCACAACTGAAGGTTAGGATCATTATTTGCATTTCACATTTCTCCTCAATACTTGTTTGCTTGTGAAAAGTGGATTGAACATAGAGGAGGCAATAGCTTGCCATAGACACTGATTTCCTCTTTCTTTCCTTTGAGGGTTTTTGCTAAAATTAGGTTGGTATTACAGTTAGCTCATTCCACAGTTGCTGCCTTCTCAAGGGCTGACTATACATACAATAAGGTTTAAAAATAAGCCAAGCTTATTGAAATATTGAGGTGATAGATTTTTTTTTATTTATTTTTTTCTGCTGAGTTGACAAAAAGGAATCTGTACTCGCACTGTATTTATTTTTGGCAGTCTTGCATTGTGTAAGGAGTTAAAAAAAAAACAAAACCCAACAGTTTCAAATCCATACATACATTCTTATAATTTTATTTCCAGTACAGTTTCAAATCCGGATATACATTGTTATAATTTGGTTCCCAGTAGGCTTTATACTCTAAGAAAAAAAGGATTGTTCATTTAGCATCCCCCTTCCAGCTTTTGAAATCAACATCCCATTCTGTTCAGCATCCCATTTTGTTTAGGATTCTCCAAGTGTTCTAAATAAACTTGGAGGTTCAATTTTACCATTAAAATAAGTTGTTCACAAAGCACTGAGTTCCTCTTCATTACTTGCCTTAAAATATTCATCAGGGGAAGATCATCCCTACTAAAAAATGCTTTAGTTTATGATTTTACTTATGGCAACTACCCATAAATTTCCATGATTGGCTCTTCAGCACAGGTGCACACCACTGATGCTTTTTCAAACTCTCTTTCATGGTATATTTGAAGAGGAGTGCTGCTTCCACTACTACAGAGTAGCAACAATGATTCCTCCTTCCTACTTACTGCTGTAAGACTGTTGAAGAAAGTACAGAAGGAAATGGTAGTTACTGTGATTGCTTACTAATGCAAGTGGATTCCTGCTTAACCTGTGCTTCTGCAGTGTTTTCAATTAGCATCACACAAATACCTGCTCTGTGACAATATGAACTTTAAATATTAAAGTGGCATCCAACATCTGTCTATTCTTAGCTGGGCAGGTTTCCCAACAGCTGACTATGTATCACAGTATCACAAAAGTTGGAAGAGACCTCAAAGCTCATCCAATCCAACCTGTTACCACAGAACTCAAGACCAGACCATGGCACCAACTGCCACGTCCAAACATGCCTTGAACACCTCCAGGGACGGTGACTCCACCACCTCCCTGGGCAGCCCATTCCAGCAGGCAATGACTCTCTCAGTCAAGAACTTTCTCCTCACCTCCAGCCTAAACTTCCCCTGGTGCAGCTTGAGACTGTGTCCTCTTGTTCTGGTGCTGGTTACCTGAGAGAAGAAAGCAACCTCCTCCTGGCTGCAACCACCCTTCAGGTAGTTGTAGACAGCAAGAAGGTCTCCCCTGAGCCTCCTCTTCTCCAGACTAAACAATTCCAGCTCCCTCAACCTCTCTTCATAGTGCTTGTGCTCGAGGCCTCTCACCAGCCTCATTACCCTTCTCTGGACACCTTCAAGTACCTCAATGTCCTTGCTAAATTGAAGGACCCAGAACTGGACACAGGACTCAAGGTGTGGCCTAACCACTGCAGAGCGGTTTTCATCAATACATGAAAAGTTGTTTAAAGCACCTTTTTTTTTCCCTTCATTTTACTGTCTTATTTGCTTAGAGTCTTCTTCATGCAGGCCTAGCTTTATGCAGAGTTCAAGGTGAATAGTCTGGTTTGCAGAGAGCATTTGGAATCCCACTCTGATCCTTTAATGATGTTTTCACAGTGGTGTCTGGAAGAAATCTGCGAATACTCTTTTCTGAGTCTAATCAACTGCTAATTATTCTGAGCCTACAAAAAGAGCAGTAACAAAGTATTTGTCATTTCAAGCCCACACCATGATATACAGAAGTTAGTGGTTTTGGTACAGTGAACACTTCTAAAAGCTGATTCATTCAGTGTTTAACACATCATTCTAGACTGCTTTTTGGAGGCCAATTAAATTACATCTGAAAATGTAATAGCGATGGCTAACTAGAGGAGAGGATTTGCATATATCTTATGTCAAGTTGAGAGTGCTCATATGTTAGAAAGAAAGAAGGAAGGCTAAAGGGAAGTTGTGATCCTCAATCACTGGATTTTAGTAATGAGAGTAAACTGGAAAGCTGAATCACCACAGAAAGGCTTCAGTAATTCATGCCCCAGTGAAGACTGTCAAGAACTGAAGTGTGTCTTTTTTCTTTCTCACCAGTAGTTGATCCTTGCTACTTACAAGTGTAAGCCAAGATCAGTTCTGAATAGAAAAAGGAAATGAGAAACAGAGGAGTAGATAAATTTTGAACACTGAAGAAAGATTGAAAGTTGGACACAATGTAGATATTTCTGTAGTTCATTTTAATGCTTCTGGTTCTCATTGCACAGAGACAAGTTGCTGCTCACAAAGGAGTTTGTTTTATTATAGTGTGTTGAGATCTGCAACCAGACTCAGCTGTGCTGGGTGAGCATTAAGGGTCATTCTTTGGGAACTGTTTACCCTTTTTCCTCTGGATTTAAATCAGGGAAATGGCCTTTTGCTAGTGACAGTTGCTGCGCTGTGCATAGCTGTTCAAGCAGGCAGAGCACAGGCTACTGCTCTCCTTACCAGCAGGAGCATAGACGTAAAGTTACCATCAAGTACTCTACAACTTTTCAGAAGCTCTCTCTACTAGCTGAAATTGCAAAACTGTCCCATATAGAGCAAGTTACAGTTTTTAAGGGCAGAGAATTTTATTTTAGTCAAATGCAATTTTTTAATTCAAACTGCATGATGTCCTTGGTCTTTATAAAAATTGTATATTAGAGCTGATTAAAAACAAGCAAATAAACCCCACAAAAAGTCTGAGTTGTTTGAGAGTAATATGTAGATACCTGAGATGTCTGGAGCTCTCTAGAGTTATCAGAGGCATCTAGAGAATTAAGAACTATTAGAATTTCTGCAAGTAGTTGCAAGAAAGTATATTCTTGAAAGTGTACTCTTTCACTTTCACAGTAGATAGTAAATAATAGTAATTAATAGTAATAATAGTAATTAATACTAACTGCTCCAAAGGTTCCCACAGCGAATTAACATGTAATTCTCTGTTCAGACTTCTCTTAAAATTTTAGGTGACAGAACAAGTCACAGAAGTGCACTGTATCTAACATCCCACATTTACTGTTGAACTAGATTCTGAAGTCAATAGCTCTACCAAGACAAGAACTTAGAATCATAAAATCAGTCAGGGTTGGAAGGAACCACAAGGATCACCTAGTTCCAACCCCCCTGCCTTGGGCAGGGACACCTCACACTAGATCAGGCTGCCCAGAGACTCATCTAACTTAGCCTTAAACACCTCCAGGGGGGTAGCCTCAACCACCTCCTTGGGCAACCCATTCCAGGCTCTCAACGCCCTCATGCTGAAGAACTTCCGCCTCACATCCAGTCTGAATCTCCCCACCTCCAGCTTTGCTCCATTCCCCTTAGTCCTGTCACTACCTGATAGCCTAAAAAGTCCCTCCCCAGCTTTTTTGTAGCCCACTTCAGACACTGGAAGGCCACAAGAAGGTCACCTTGGAACCTCCTCTTCTCCAGTCTGAGCAGCCCCAACTTTTTCAGCCTGTGCTGTCTTTGGGGGACAAACATTCTTGCTGTCTTACTAGGTGATGGATAAAGAACCTTAAAACCACCACAACCTTACAACTTTTTCTGGGAGTTCTCATCATGGTTTCTGCTGACTTTATTGCACCTGTCAGCTCTAGAATGTGCATATATTTTAGCATTTCAAACAATCAATACTAAGCCCAGTAACACTGCCTATTCTTTTTATTGATGATTTTATGACTAATCAGTTGACTTTGGATCTCCTGATAAAAAGTGTTGGTGTGATTATCTCAGAGTTCAGAAGACCGTGAGAATGTCAAACAAATACAGATGTAATGGAATTTAAAGGTTGCAAAAGCCTGATGGTGTGAAAGTGGTTGAAATATTTGTCTAGTGTGTAAATATAGAAGAGCATTCTGACTCTGGAATATATTGAAATCAAACTGTAGAGTGTGGGTTGGTTTTTTGTTGGTTTTGTTTTTTTTTTATCCAAGTAGTTACATTTTGATTATCTTAACCTCAGAAATAAAATACTGAAGCAGGGCAGAAGACTGAAAAGGTTTTGAGGGGAACTCACTTATGAAAGCGACCTGTAAGGGAAAGTGATGAGCTCACACATAAAGAGGCACAGGAAATACAGGAGAAAAGGACCCGAAAGGGAGAACTCTTTGCACTCTCCAGTTGCCTGAAAGGTGGTTGGAGTGAGGTGGATGTTGGTGTCTTCTTTTTAGTAAAAAGTGATAGGACAAGAGGAAATGACCCCAAGTTGCACCAGGGGAAGTTAAGGATGGATATTAGAAGAAACTTCTTCACTGAAAGGGTTCTGAAGCCCAGGAACAGGCTCCCCGGGGAAGTGGTTGAATCCACATCCCTGGATGTGTTTAAAAGATGCAGGCACATGGTTAACCATCAGACTTGGTGGAGTTAGATGGTTTGATTCTATTGTCTTAAAGACCTTTTCCAACTGAAAGATTCTATGAATCTGAACAAAAATCTAGAAAAGAAAAAGTGGAGCAGGGATTAGAAAGAAGCAAAGGTTAGCTTTATAGCACTTGTGAAAAGGGTTTTACAGGTAAAGAATTGAAGCAACCAAGGAGCAAAAACCCGAGGCTAGAGATAAACAGCAGAAACCTGCACACACTCACAGAAAATAGAAAAAAAATCATGAAGATAGGATCATAAGAGGAACATTAAGGATGGTAATAGGTCAGTTGACTGAAAGTCAAAGATACAAAAACCACACTGATGCAGAAAATACAGGAATAAGAGAGATGTACCAGTTACCACTCTTAATCCATATGGCATAGACGTTGCAGTAAAAGGTTACAGTTCATCCAGGGACAGACAGTGGCATAAGGCAAACATTCTTTGTCTGGTACACCACAAGTGCTGCATTTTAATTTCTTACTCTGATCACTAGAAGACAGGAGACAGATCAGGTGGATGAGCTTTTAGTGATCATTTTAACATGTGTGTGGCAGAATTACCCAGCTGCAGCTGGGGATTTGAACTGTAGATAGAGTACTGCAGAGCTGTGCTGCCCAGCGGGTCCTAAGAGTGTGGCCGTGAGAAGATCTGGATACAAAATGTCAAGGAAGGATTTAGAGGGAGACATTTTTATGGACTGATTCCAGCCAACAGAAAGATATTCACTGAACTGTGAAGCCTGAAGACAAGTTGGATGAGAATGCCAGTGAATTGACAGAGCTCACAGCTTTTCAGAGGAGAGCCTGGAGAGCAGAATACCAAAACAAAAGCAAGCAGGCAAATTGCAGACACTGAGATTTGAGAAGTAAGCTTGCTGGGAAAGGAGTTAAGCAGAACAGGCAGATCCTTCAGCTATCAGTTTTCAAAAGTTGAGCTTTACACTTCTGATGGTTTGGCAGTTCCCTGCCCCCCACACTTTGTAAAATGACCCAGACTAGACTCAACCAACTGGAAGTTAAGGACTGAAGCTCTATTTACAGCTCAGCACAATGTACAAGCAGAGATAGACACAATAGACAGGAACAGTTACAGAGATAGACAAGTTAAAGGGAATACAGAAACACAACTCGCCTCCCAGAAATCAGAGACCCCAGGAGGGGCTCCCAACCACCCTTCCACCTTCTCCCCATCCCTGTACCTTACCCCAAGGTTTGCCTTACGTGCAAGGTGAGTTTGGAGGATGGGCCAGGGGGGTTAGAAGAAAAGGGGTTAGTGAGACAATTGGCAGAGAGAAACCAGAAGCTGCTAGACCACCCTAGATGCTGTGCCTCTCTGTTATCTATGTTTTGAGTTCTTATACATCTCAGCAATCCTATGAGTGAAGTAGACATCACCATTGTTTCCTTTTCACAGCCTATAGTATAATTTTCTCTATTAAAATATTCCAGTTAGCCTCAAACCAGCACAACACTTTTTCTTTCTTAGGGAAACATCAAAAGGGACAAACACGGCTGAAACACAAACTGTTTAACAACTCTTAGACCAGCAGAAAAGGCAAGGAAAAGGAGAAGTAGATGGGAACACCAGGAACAAAAGCAAAGCACCACAGAGGTACTGTAGAGAGAGTTAGGAAGGACACCAAAGTTCCTCTTTCAAAAGAAAAGAGCTGTTAGGTGTTGCTCATTCAGATTTAGTCTGGGTATACCAAAATTTGTACAAAGCATCCCCCCCACCCCTGCCTTGTTACTCTGCTATGTTGGTATATTTAATGACACAAAGCACAAGATAGAATAATAAGTTTAGCCAAAGTGTTGGTCACAAGAGAAGATTTATCTTCTAAAAGTTAACTCTTAGAGATGAGTCATTGGAGGCTTTTTATTGTTAGTTTGTTCCTTTTTCTTTCAGTTTTTGTCTTAAGGACAGAGTTCAGGCTGAGGGATCTGGGCTTGGTCAGCCTGGAGAAGAGGAGGCTCTAAGAAGACCTAATAGCAGCCTTCCAGCACCTAAAGGAGGCTACAAGGAGGAGGATGTTGAGAGACTGTTTACAAAGGCCTGTGGTGACAGGACAAGGGGCAATGGCTTCATACTAGAGAAGCACACATTTAGATTGGATGTTAGGACATCCTTGTTCATCCTCTTGCCTTGTTACAACTTATTTAATTCTGTATATAAAAATGAGATTTAAATTCCATTACCCATAGCCTAAAGCAATAAGCATTTATTTTAATTTTTAAAAGGGTAAAACATATTTTGCTGTCTGTATAGTTCTGTATTATCTAATTTTATTTTTTTTGTAGGCAAATATTGGATATTGGCTGAAGAAAGAATTCTGTCTACTTGTACTCTTCTTCAGCATCCTTCTCTTCTGGCAGAACACAGATAAAGAAATATTAATCATTTAATCTTCCCTTCCAAAACCAGTGCATGGTCAAAATGCAGTCTAGGGCTCAGAGCAGACATTTCCATTTTCTAGTTGTATGTGGAAGATTATTCATTGATTTGTTTGGCAATTTAGTTTCCACAAGATAACTACAATTACATGAAGGAAGTCTCTTTTGCAACTGTCAGTGTTCTGGATTTATATTCTACCCATATAAATTATTTGGGTATATTTTATTTCTTTGGGGAATAAAAAGCAATAAAATAGTTATGATAAAGCAGTTGCTAATTCTGAAGCAAAATGCATTTTTCTTCTAGTGAAAGAGTAGAGGCAATGGTGTGTTACAGAGATGGTCACAGGTTTTTGGCTGCTACTAACACCACAAACAGCAATTGGTGATCTCTGCAGTTGGTGCTCTCTGTTCAGAACACAGATATCACTCAACCACAGAATGTCAGGGGTTGGAAGGGACCTCCAGAGCTCATCCAGTCCAACCTTCCTGCCAGAACAGGATCACCTAGACCAGATCACATCCAGCCTGGTCTTGAATATCTCCAGAGAGACTCCACGACCCCTCTGGGCAGCCTATTGTAATGTTCTGTCACCCTCGCAGTGACAAAACCTTTCCTCATGTTTACATATGATGATTGTTATAATATTTAAAGCAGATTTTTTGTAATAGGGAAACTATTGAAAAGTTCAGCGTGATCCTAACATGGCAGCAAACATAAAATTTCAAAGCACTTGAATCATCCAAAAGGGAAATACAATATAGAAAACAAGAGAGAAGCTCCAGGTCCTTCCCCTCAGGGCTGCTCTCAGCCATTCACCACCCAGCCTGGAGTTGTGCTTTGGGTTGTGCATACCCAAGTGCAGGACCTTACACTTGGCCTTGTTGGATGTCATGAGGTTGGCCTGGGCCCACCTCTGCAGCCTGTCCAGGTCCCTCTGGATGGATCCCTGCCCTCTAGCAAGTCAGCTGTGCCACACAACTTGGTGTCATCTGCAAACTTGCTGAGGCTGCACTGATTCCTCTGCCCATGTCACTGACAAAGATGTTAAACAGCACTGGTGCCAGCACTGAAACCTGGCCACTTGTCACTGGTCTCCAGGTGGACATTGTGCTGTTGATCACCACTCTGTGAGTATGACCATCCAACCAATTCCTTATCCAACAGTGCTCCACCCATCAAGTCCATGTTTTGTCCAGCATATGGATAAACCTTTAGAAGCAGTTGAATTATTCATGGCATTCCATCAGCAGCCACTGTACTCTGTGCATTACCTCTCTGTCTCCAATTGCTACACTCCTCCCATTCTTAAACTAGCACTACTCCTCCTGACACAGACCATTCTGTACCCTAGTACACATAATGTTAACGCAGCAATGAGAGAAAGGAGATATTTTTCTTCTTAGCAAGGTCATCACTAATAGTTGGGGAAAAAAATAATCAATTTTTCTTCCTTGAAAATATTGACATTATGTCTAATATCCTTGATATTACTTTGATCAATATTTACTTTTTTTTCCACCTAATCATTGAAGAAATGGAAATCCAAACTGATTTAGGGCAAATTGTGGAATAGTTACTACATCTTTGGAAAACTCAATCCCTCTTCTCTCCAAACCATAGAAAAACTTCTGCCCTATTGATCTTACAAAAAACCAAAGGTTGATTATCTGACTACATTCAGGACTACATTCAAAGTTTCCCATAATCACTAATTAGCAGTTTCCAACTATATCTGAATGTGACACTTGATATGAATTCTCTCAAATTCTACACTCCAAAGACTTCATTTTCTGTTGTGTTTGTTTTCTAGGTACACTGAATTTTTTGTATATGTATTTGTACGCTGAGATTTGTTGTATATATGAAAGTTTTACAGCTTAGAATGGCACTGAACCAGAGAACCGTGCCTGAGGCAGAAACCATAAATTAAGAGGTCAAATAATACTGCAGTTGATTTGGGTGTCAGTCTCAACAGGAGAAAGCAGTTCCTTATTTCATTTAAAATCACACTTAAAGTAGCTTGGAAAAAGTGAAAAGGATAAGGTTTGTGTTTGTAAGGGCAATTGGAAGTAGAAAACCTGTTATTAGAACATATTAGAACATTATTTGAAGTACTAAAATGTTCTGAAATGTAAAATTGATTTAAATTGAAGAAACAAACAAAACATCTCAACAAACCCCTGTACCCTGTACTGAAATATTCAGAGATGCACACATTACTGAGGGCTTGAAAATCCCCAGTATTATGAAGTCCAGAATATCACCATGAGGGTGGCGAGACCCTGGAAGGGTTTGCCCAGGGAGGTGGTTGAGGCCACATCCCTGGAGGTGTCTAAGACCAGGCTGGATGAGGCTCTGGGCAGCCTGATCTAGGGTAGGATGTCCCTGCCCATGGCAGGGGAGTTGGAACTGGATGGTCCTTGTGGTCCCTTCCAACTCTGACTGCTTGTAGGATTATAGATAGTGTGCTCAATTCAGCATCATTCATCAGCTCCTCACCTCATAGCTTTTCTTTCTACTGTCTTACAGTGCACTGTGTACGTAGTGTCTACAAACACCACCACTAATTACTAACCTGAAGTTCAAGAACAGACCTCCCTACTATGTTTAATCTTCTATCAAAGCTCAGAATACCTCAAAGAGGATCTTACAAAACCATGTCCTACCCTAGAGACTGCATAATATTATACATCTGCACAAACCATGAACAAGGTTTCAGAGTTAGGAGACTATAGGGACTGAATCACATTTCGCTGTTCTCTCCCTGGGGTCAGTGACAAACCAACAGCTGCTTGATGCCATCAATAATGGTCTGACTGCTGCTGCATCACAAATAAGACAAGTTTGAGTTCTTGTGATTCAACTCAGTAGGATGGGGGACTGGCTGTACAGATTTCAGACCAGGTGCATTGTTGTTGACTAAGCAGAATGGATAATGCTGATGCTTAATTACTGCTTACTTGCATAAGTCACAGATCACATCGTAAAAAGAGGAAGGGAGATTTACAAGGTAAGGTATTGTCTTGAGTGTGTTCTATATAACACAGCCAAACAGTATTGAGATAGAAAGAGTTCTGGGGGTTTGTTTTTGGGTCTTTTGCATCTTTTTTTGATAAACTGGATTTGTGCTTCCTGGTGACAATTATCCTTTAGCTACTGCTGCGACTGATTTTTATATGCTTTTCTGCAATGCATTTGTATCTCTAGAAGGTTAGAAAGTCACCAGTGAAGGTGAAGACTATTGCAGTAAATTTTTTCACTGGTGATGATAATGAGATTTATTGCTAGCTCCTGTTTCAGGGGAGTTGGAGAAAAGAGTGGGAACTCTCAGAAACCCAGTTACAGTCCTTCTAGTCTCAAGGGCTACCTCCAGTTTTAATAATTTATAACAACGTAAAGAGTAGCTTGTAGGAGTCAAAGTGCATTTCTTTCCGTGCTTTGAACACCTGTGCCTGCTGGGAGCTGTCAGAAGGGGTGCTTGTTCCTTGAGACTCTCCTGTAACAGTGACCTTTCTGCACGGAGAGCCCAAAGTGAATCTAGCGGCATTAAAATACTTTAGCAAAGCAAATAATGCTGTAAAGAGCTTTCTACTGCTATTTATCACAGCTCAAGTGGCTGGGACAATTTAACAAGATGATCTGTGTCATGCATTTCTTAAAGATACCATTTCATATTACAAATGGAGTCCTGTGTGTAGATCTGGAGACCCCAGCACAGGAAGGACATGGAAGTGTTGGGCATGAGGATGCTCAGAGGGCTGCAGCAGCTCTGCTATGAGGACAGGCTGAGAGAGTTGGGGCTCTGCAGCCTGGAGAAGAGAAGGCTTCCAGGACACCTTAGAGTAGCCTTCCAGGATCTGAAGGGGTCTACAGGAAGGCTGGAGAAGGACTATTGACAAGGTCTTGTAATGACAGGACAAGGGGCAATGGGTTTAAACTGGCAAAGGGGAGATTTAGACTGGATGTTAGGAGGAAGTTGTTTGCAGTGAGGGTGGTGAGACACTGGCACAGGTTGCCCAGGGAGGTTGTGGCTGCTCCCTCCCTGGAGGTGTTCAAGGCCAGGTTGGGGGAGGCCTTGAGTGAGCCTTGAGTGGGAGGTGTCCCTGCCTATGGCAGGGGGTTGGAACTAGCTGATCCTTGAGGTCCCTTCCAACCTTACCATTCTATGATTCTATAAATACTTCAGTGCAAATGTGGTTTGTTGGGGTTTTGGTTTTGTTTTTTTTTTTTTAAAGATGGTATTTTTTTTTCTTTCTAAGGCAAATCTAAACACTCATGAACTAGAAGGCTTCAAAGATTCAAAATAAGAAGGTCAATAAACTTCACACTAGGTTAGGAATTTCACCCTGCTTTCAACTATCAGCTAACAGTCAGTTTAGCTGCCATCTTTTAGTAAATGTTTGTGATGCTGTCAGAAGTGGTTCTGACAATGTTCAATGCCATTTGGAATCTAATGATGTTTACTTGTTTATCAAGAAAGGCTTTTGTTGTTGTTGTTGGGATTGGTTTTTTCCAAGTAAATGAGTATTTGAAGAAGTTAGAAGACAAGTGGTTAGGTCATTACAACATCATATAGATTGGCTTGCTAAAAGAAATTCTACTATAAATGACATTCAGAGATTCACAGGTTGCATTGGGTTGAAAGAGACCCTCAAAGGTCATCTTGCCCAATCCCTCTGCAATGAGCAGGGAGATGCCCAACTAGATCAGGCTGCCCAGGGTATATTTAATAGCCATAAAGAAAACCTACAAAATTTGGTGGGTGAAAACAACTTAACAATGCAAATCTGAATAGTGAACCTGGGACCTGACCAGCCCTGGAGATCCTGCTGACGTATTTCAAACTGATTCAAGCCCTGGATCTACTCACAGCATAGAGAGGGAAGGAAAAAACCAAACCACTTTGCCTGGATCTAAGTAATCAAGGCATTAGAAGTTCAATTGCAACTCTTAAATTAACAGTGTGGCTTCTGAACTGTTGTGCCTGTGATTTGCAATAGGATTTGCCCCATAGTATTCTGGAAATGGTATTCATAGCTTGCTTTAACTTGGAAATGATCTCACAAATATGTGATTTCACACAGGCTGTGGTTTGACAGCCTTTCTCAAGGTGATGGAGGCAGGGATAACAGAAGCAGCACTCCCATCTGAAAGAAATGTTTTTATCTCACCATGCAAAGGTGGGAGAACTCGGCTTAGCTGCTGTGTTACTTAGCTGCTATCTGAACACTAAAGAGCAGTTAAAAAAATTTGAAAAGCTGCATATCTGCATACATTTTGAAGTTACATAAATTTTTATGGCATGTACAGGTGTGGTGTGACCTGCATTTCCAACTTGTTTCTTTCCCTTTACTAATATCAACATTCATCCAGGTTCCAGTGTCCCTATGCATATCCTGCACATGTTACAGACAACACCTTCCCTTCTTCCTACCCAGCTGAGAAACCTCATGCCCTGTGTGATGAATAGGGAAGCAATTTATTGCAGCATTAATAACCTGTGATTATCTTAAAGTTTAACCTTCCTCATCCTTTAAAATATCACTGCATTTCAGAAGCATTGAATATCCATCTCTTTCTTTTACATTCACAGAAAAACAAAAAACAAACCCCAACAACCACAAAACCTCCTAAAAATCTCAGCTAAGTAAACTCAGTGATAGACATCCTTCCATTTTTCCCTTGAAGCAACAACCTCCTTGCAAGGGTAGACTGATGAGAGGGTGAGCTGGAACCTGCAACTCAGGCATTTTCCCAGTGAAGTGTACAGTATAGGCAAGGGACAGCCTCAAGTTCAGTCTCTAACACTTAAAATACTGCACCTGGGTTATACCTTAGCAGAGTAGTTCCTTAACATTGCCACTTGTGAGACTAGATCTGGAGAAATAGATCAGGAGAAATAGATGTGTCATCCCAGACAGCCAATCAAGTCCTGGGCTGCATCAAGAGCAGCTTGGCCAACAGGGCAGGGGAGAGGATTCTGCCCCTTTGCTCTCATCAGACCTCATCTGGAGTCCTGTGTGCAGTTCTGGAGCCCCCAGCACAGGAAGGACATGGAAGTGTTGGAGTGGGTCCAGAGGAGGCCACAAAGATGCTCATAGAGTTGCAGCAGCTCTGCTATGAGGATAGACTGAGAGAGTTGGGGCTCTGCAGCCTGGAGAAGAGAAGGCTTCCAGGAGACCTGATAGTAGCCTTCCAGTATCTGAAGGGGGCTACAGGAAGGCTGGGGAGGGACTATTGACAAGGGCTTGCAATGACAGGACAAGGGGAATGGGTTTGAACTGACAGAGGGGAGATTTAGACTGGATGTTAGGAGGAAGTTGTTTGCAGTGAGGGTGGTGAGACACTGGTACAGGTTGTCCAGGAAGGTTGTGGCTGCTCCTTCCCTGGAGGTGTTCAAGGCCAGATTGGATGAGGTCTTGAGTGACCTGTGCTAGTGTGAGGTGTCCCTGCCTACGGCAGGGAGTTGGAACTGGATGATTCTTGAGGTCCCTTCCAACCTTACCATTCTATGATTCTATGAAATATATTCAGTTTGGGGTCCTCAATAAATGGAAGGTGTTGACATGGCAAAGCAAGTTCTGAGTATGGCCACCAAGACGATAAGGAGTATAAAGTATATGGAAAAGTGGATCCTAGAATCATAGAATCATAGAATCATCTCCTCTGCCAGTTTAAGCCCATTGCCCTGGTTCTTCTGAAAGGTACAAAACAAAATGGCATGAGTTATGATGATTGATACCCCAGGTAAATACTGGGGGGGAAAAAATGTTGATCATTTCAGAGTACTGAAATGCTGCACATCATCCAGGGAGGCCTGGGAATGATTCTTTGGTGATCTTAGTAACTTGACAATATATTACTCTCACTCATCTGATCTAAATTCAGTGTAAAGTCTAACTTTAAATGTGGCACTGTTCTGAGCGGGGGGCTGACCCATGTAACCTTTTAAGTCCCTCCAAGTCTGTTATTCTATGATCCTGATGTGTAACTGCATGCTTCTCAGCTTTACAGTCCCTCTCTAGCAGCATCCTCAAAGTTTCTCTGTAGATTTATGAAAGATCTTTGTTTCCTACCACTGTAACTCATAGCAACGAAAAGTTTTGCAACTTACCTCTCAGAAAGGGCAATTTCTTTGCTACCCACTGATTTATTAAAAATATATACAAAATTGAAATTCTCAGTCATCTTCTCTTGTCAATGAAAATGTCTACAAGCTACATTCAATTTGTTTCCAGATAGACTTTCTGATTCCAGACAAATCAGCTATCTAGGCTGCCTTTTTGACCTAATTATATGCTCTGCAGTCCAGAGTGCATCTTTTTCTAAAGCACACTTGATGTGATATGGATTTTTTATCCACTCCCACATACAGAACAGCAGGAAATCAATGTGCACACAACTTATTCATGTCTAATAGATGATAATAAAATAAAATCTTTAAAAAAAAAAAAAAAAAAAAAAAAGAAAAAGCCAAAGTACTGACCATACATTTATATTTCCTGTCCAAAATGTGATCTGTGCAGTGTGGAAGAATAATAGAAGGAGGTTGAAAGTTATCTGCAATTTTTTAAGGCAAAACATCTGCCACTATAAATTATTTAAACAGTCCTGAAGTCAATAGAGCTATGAAAATTTACAGCTGCTACCAATCTGTTCCTTGCAAGGCTTCCTTTTCCACATTTCAGTTAGATTTGGAAACAAAACATTTTAATAATCTTATTTGGAGCTCATCCAAGGCTCACTGAGGTCAGCAAGAGTGGTGCTATTAAAGACAAGAAGCCTTTGATCAGACCTATTGCTTTTGTATTGCTTTGCTTTGCAATCATTACCTTGGTTCTGTCCAAAGAACTTTATTTATCAGGAGCACTGGCACATGCAGAAAAATTAAAGTAGTATGTATTAAGGAAAGGAACTGACATTAAGATCGATTCAAATGCCTTTGCACATGAAAAAATGAGAGATGATTAGTCAAGCTTTGACAAGTCTGTGTGAAGTTCTGGAGCCCCCAACACAAGAAAGACATGGAACTGTTGGAGCCAGTCCAGAGGAGGCCACAAAGATGCTCATAGGGCTGCAGCAGCTCTTGTATGAGGACAGGCTGAGAGAGTTGGGGAGACTGCTTCCAGGAGACCTTGGAGTGGCCTTCCAGGATCTGAAGGGAACTACAAGAGGGCTGGGGAGGGACCATTGACAAAGTCTTGTAATGACAGGATGAGAAGGAATGGGTTTGAACTGGCAGAGGGGAGATTGAAGGTGGATGTTAGGAAGAAGTTGTTTGCATTGAGGGTGGTGAGACACTGGCACAGGTTGCCCAGGGAGGTTGTGGAGCACAGAATTACCCAATGTGATCAAAGATACTGTGCTCCACAACCTCCCTGGACGTGTTCAGGACCAGGCTGGATCAGATCTTTAGTGACCTCTTCTAGTGGGAGGTGTTGAACTGGCTGAACTTTGAGGTCCCTTCCAACCTAAACCATTCTATGATTCTATAAACCATGCTGGAAATTATTTTTCTGGAAGACACCTCTTTTTTCTTCTTTTGGCTACTTTATGTCAATATCTGTCTCTTGGGTTGTTTTTTTTTTTGGTTGGTTTTTTTTTTTTGCCTCCTCTGCTTCCAATTTAAGGTTTGCACACACCCACACACTCTGCCCCAGAGTCCAGTTCTTTGGGGAAGTTCTAATGGAGCTATCTTTTGATGGTGGCAACACTATCAGAAGTGATATATCAGTATCTGAGAGGGAGTTCAAGTTTCTCACTGCAGTCAGTGTTGCCAGAAAGGGAGTATACAAAATTCCATTAGAGAAGTCATCATGGTTTGGATATAAATCATAAAAAAACCCTAGGCCATTAAAACTTTCTCTGTCCCTTGTCCTGCTGTAGTGTATACATCTAAAAACCTCTCTTATTCCCTTCTTTTTTAATCAAAGAGTTTCCCAGGTAGCTATAAGTGGATGAATGGGTTGGAGAAGAGGGATTATTTTGGTTGGTTGTTTGGTTTGGTTGTTGTTTTTTTTAATTCAAGGCCAACTACATTTTTTGATCATAATATTTTAAAATATTAAATATGAGAGCCACCACATTAAATCTGGATAAGATTCTCAAGTACATTCTTATTTTTTTCCACTGTGACATACACAATTTAAAGTGATTTCACATTAAACAGCTGAGTCATGAAAGAATTGGAATCTGTGCTCCATTGCTGCCTTGCTGATTTGCAGCTGTTAAGGAATGGTAACACAGCATGAGGGGAAACCTGAGATTTACTTCTTAAAACACCTTTTTGTTTGTTTTTTGCTACCTGATTCTGCAGAATTGTTCATATTATTAGAACATTTTACATCAGTGAAGGCATTTTTGGTAAACTTCAAAAGACACCTTTTGAAATCACTTCTCTGTTAGAAGAAATCTCACATGGAATCAGCAACTGTGTCCTCTACAATGACCTCTACAATACTTAATCACAATTAAGTATTGTGATGATTTCAAAGATTAGTTTGGTTGTTTTTTTCTCAAAAAATACCTCTTTAAGCCTAATGAAAAAAAAAAAACCCACCAACAAAAAAAAAAGAACATTTGAAAGATGTGAATTTCAGTGAGACTGTTCTCAAGGACTTCACGTCTGCAACATTAAGGTGACAGTGATGCCACTGGGGTAGGGTTGTGAAAGAAGTCTCTTGGCTTCCAGAGTTCTTCCTGCTGGTTTAATTTCACTGCAACACATAATAGGTATCTTTAGAGGGAGGCATTATTTTGGCCAATTTGTGTTGTCTCTGTTTCTGTAGTATTGCATTACAGTCCTGAATGATGACAGAGTTGTTAGTGGATGGCTTAAAGAAGAGATTCAATGCTAATTCCACACGTGGTATTTGACTCCCTGCTGTAATATTGCTCTGCATTTAAATTAACTAATGAATTCGATTTATTAACAAATGTATGATTTCAGGATCTCTGGGACAAAGAAGGAAGTAACAACTTTTGCTGGTTTTGAAAATTTCCTTCCTTAGAACTTATAAGGTGGCACACTTGTTTTGCAGGTGTGATTTCAGCTTGATTTTGTTCCTGGAGAATCTTGTAGGGATAATTGATGCAGTCTGTTGTCAACGTTCAGTACTGCCAGTGGAAGAAGGTTTGGTTTAACTGACTGTTTTCTTGCTAGAAGAGCTCAGATATCATGAGTTTGTGAGGATTAAGATGTATTTTTAATGGTTTTCTTTTTCTAGAGATTAGGGCAGATTAAGACAGATCCCTTCTGAAGGGCTTTAAACTCACTTTGCTAGAAGGACAACAAAGATGGAAAGATGATGCTGAGTGACTGGTGTTACGATGGGTGATATTTTAGCTTTAAAAGTGAACAAATCAGACAACTCCCTGTTTTCCACTTCTGGAAATGTCTGCCTGGTGCAGGAGCACAGCAACCAACAGTTAACAGGTCTGATTTGTACACATTGATCCAGAGAAAAATTGGAATCTGCCTATTGAAACTAATGCCAGCTGTCTGTAGCACCCTTGGGACAAATACACCAGATGGAGTTTGCCAGAACAGTATAACCATGTCCCTTCCCTGCCAATATGTTCCTTTACACCAGTGGGACCTGGGGAAAGCGTTGGAGCTAACTGTGTCACAAGGGAACTCCTCAGCTGGGACTTTCCTCTTCTTTTGTCCAAAAGATGTAATAGGAACAAACAAACCAAACAAAAGGCAAAACAAACAGAGAAAGAAAGAGCAGTGTCTGTATCCCTGCATCTTGTTGATTGTATTTAACTTATCATCATTCTAACTGTGGTGCAATATTACTGCAAATAGTACTGCAAAGCTGAGGAGGAGTTTTAACTTTGTCCTTATTCTAATATTTTCCTTAACACTTTGTCAGTTAATGGAGCTGTTCGGGATGCTTCCATTATGTCGCTCGTTTTGCCACTGAGCGAGATTCCATTATGGTCTCGGTACCACAGCCTGGGATTTGATTGCTGTTTAAGACCTTTATGTGTGATTTTTCACAGGACTTAGTTTTCCAAATTCAGAAATGGTTATGTTTGAATCATGCTTGATTTCCAGTTCAGCAGGCATTGGGTTGTGTAAATTCACTGCTAAATATGACCGTTCCCTACTTACATTACTTGAATGTACTGCACTCTGACTTTCCGAGGCAGTGAAGATCTTGTGCTGCCTGAAGAGCTGGAGACACATAGCTCTCTTTATCCTCAATCAGTGATGGAGTAGGACTCTACTGGTGGTCATCTGATCTGATTTACTAGGCAACTGTTAACAGATCCAGACCTAAATCAGTGGTTAAAATGCTTTGTATAAACTCTCTGCTACTTTGCCCTTCCGGGACCTTGGCTTTCTGTGTCCCTGGAAGGATTTTTTAATAAATTTGCAGCTATTTAGAAAACACAGATGTTGTTTCTTCTTGTCCTTGTCACGGATGCATGGGATGTAGTAATCTAACAGTGAGTTATTATGCTAAAAAATTCTACTCTCTGCTTCTCTGGTGCACATCACAGAAAGAATAATCTTGTATGGATTTACCTGTTTGTTATCAGAGGCAAAATGGGACTCTGCTGTTCAGGTGTATGAAAGTGGGGACTTAGCTTCTTTGCTTTATTGTGTGCAGTGAAAGAGAAGAGTAGCTGCAATTCTTCACAACTATCAGGAAAGACACAGTATGTAACTCTGATCATAAGCCAATAATTTCAACTCATTCAATCTGGTTTTGAATAGGGAAATTATCTGGATTTCAGATTAAGCAAGATTATAGATGAGGTGATGCTCTGCATTGTGATGCTTCCAAAGCAAGCTCCCATTGCCACATCATTTAGGATATCTGTGGTCTGTAGTCAATACTGTGTTGTTAGCTTTGTCTTTCTCACTTATTCTTACAATTATCCATGGTTTTGCATTCTCTAGAGCCCTCTGTTATCCCAGAAGTTCCATACTATGAGGGTGGGGAGACACTAGAACAGGCTGCCCAGAGAAGTTGTGGCCTCATCCCTGGAAGTCTTTAAAACCAGACTAGATGAGGATTTGGGCAAACTGGGCTATTGGGAGGTGTCCATTCCCATGGCAGGGTGGTTGGAACTAGCTGATCTTTAAGGTCCCTTCCAACTCAAACCATTCAATGCTTCTGTGATATTTTTGGTGAGTTCATCCCAACACAAACATTTGCCAAGCGAGTCTACCTTCCTCTTGTATTACTGAGAGGAGGGTTAGACACTGTGAAGATAAGAGGCCAAGATGTGAGGACATCTTCCCTTTGCTTCATTTATAATAAAAACAAAGATCATAGAATCATGGAATGGTAAGGTTGGAAGGGACCTCAAGGATCATCCTCAAGGCCTCATCCAATCTGACCTTGAACACATCCAGGGAGGGAGCAGCCACAACCTCCCTGGGCAACCTGTTCCAAGATGGGAGCTGCTGGCTTATAACAGTACATGGGCAAAGCTGCAAAGCTCCTTGGGAAGCTACAGTTGCTAACTGACCTCCAAGTAGCAAGGAAATGCTATAGATCCCGTATTTCTATATTTACCTATGCATTTTCATATTGGTATGAAAGACTCTGCTGAAGTTCTAGAGTCCCAAAATAAACCCAGCTACCATTTCAAGGAGGGAGGCTGCATAACAAACTCGCTCCCTGCTGCAGGCTCTTTTGAACTGATTGATCATTACTGCAGGCAGCATTCACTTGCACAGCTAGTGTCTCCTTATCACAATGAACTTCCCTTCCTTCTTGCAGTGAAAAAAAGAAGCAATCTCAATGTCAAATACTGAAGTATACTATGGTGACTTCACCTTTTCCACACTATTGGGTTTTTTTTCCCCTCCTTGCTGCCCTTCTCCGTGAGCGATAAGCCACCAGTGAACTATCAGCATCGTCTGGTTCTCTGCAGGCTATTTCCTGTGGCTTCACTTTTCATTTTGAAACATGTGCAAACTTTCAGCCACTTCTCCAGTACAACCCTTCTGAGATCTCTGGTATGCATGAGCTTTTTGTGCTGAAGAGGCAGGTTTCCTAGCACTGTGTCATTTTATGTAAATGCATTTAGACATTAGTTTTCCACATATTCATCCGACCTGCAGATTGTGTTTTAGCTGCCACTCAGAGTGAACACTAAACTTCTTATTGTGTTGGTGATGCAACTGAGCAGCAGTATTAAGTGTAAGTGAAGGCAGAGCTGATCAACAGTAAAATCTCAGGTTTCTGTTTTTAGCCAGGGTGTATGTGCTTATGCTCTACAGCAGATGTTTCTGCCTTTGAGGCATTTTCAGTGTTGAGCTATTTTAAAGACAGATTATTCTACATGAACAAGTAAATTCATAATTAATTCTACTTTCAACTTTTCAAGACTTTTTTTTTTTTCCCTCCCCTCCCTACTGAGGGAAAAATGTGTTACTGCTTAAAATGTAAGCTCTGAGAGTTTATGTAATTCTCATTCGGTGAGATGGTGTTTCAGTGGCCAAGGATAATGCGTTCTGACCAGTGATGTCTTTGATTCATACCTAATGCTGAGAGGTAGGATATGAGTCAGATAACTAAAGACTGTTGTTATATAACTGAAGAGATATGTGTCAACCACATCTCACCAGAGTACATTGTCTAAAAACTCCTTCTCTCTGAGACAGGTGATGTTGACAGCACTTTTTTTCCTCCCCTGTTTGCCCATAGAAATTGTGTTTATCAGTAAAGCCTCATTTAGTTTGAAGATTCTGACTATGCAGCCTCTTCTCAGAACCATCTGCCTGCTTTGCTGCAGTTTGAGGCTACCCTCTTTAGGGTAAGTGAGGCTACTTCTGAACAGAACTCAGCAATGTTGCCTGTTTTCTGTAGGCACTTGCACAGTTTCTGGAAGAACATAACATCTAGGGATGTGATAAATGTGAATTGCTGTGGTGATTTGCGATAGCACTCTGCTGTTTTTGTCTCCTGGAATGAAGTTGGGGGAAACTGTGGCAGTGCAAAAGGTGCTCTCAGCAACACAGCATGTGTCCTCACTGCAAAAGGGAGCACTGCTCATCCAGATGGATCACAGACTGACAGGGGCTGGAAGGGACCTCGAAAGCTCATCCAGTCCAACCCTCTGCCAGAGCAGAATCACCTAGACCAGATCACACAGAAGCACATCCAAGAGGGCTTTGAATATCTCCAGAGAGGAAGACTCCACAACCCACCCTGGGCAGCGTGTTCCAATGTTCTGTCACCCTCACAGTGAAAGAAATTGTTCCTTATGCTTAAATGAAACTTCTACACCTCAACATCCACCCGTTGACCCTTGTCCTGTCACTGAGCATCACCTAGCAGAGCCTGGCTCCAACCTCCTGGCACTCACCCTTTGCATATTTACAAACATTGATGAGGTCACCTATGTTTATACATATGAAACTCTCTAGATTTTAGGCAACCCTATTCAGTCACCCAAGTAGATGATGGTAGACACAGAAAGAAAAGAAAAACCACCTGTGAAAGCATAGATGAGCTCAGAACAAAGCACTGAGACACACCAGCCCTGGGCGAGCTGAGATGTCCCTACAGCTCTGGGCAGGGTTGTATCCCAGGAGCAGTACAGCTGCACCTGAGTGGCACAGGACACCCTCTGGGCCCCTGCTGCCCAGCATCCTGCTGTTCTGACTCGCCTACATCTCTGTTCCAGAGGTATGGAGTTTTCTTAGTTCAGGTACCTCAGCAGAGCACCAAACACTACACAAATATACCTTTGATATGAGACAATGTTCACATCCTCTACTCTGCCCTGGTAAGACCTCATCTTGAGTACAACCTTCAGTTTTGGGCTCCCCAGTTTCAGAGGGAAAGGAATCTGCTGGAGAGGGTCCAGTGGAGGGCTATGAGGATGATGAAGGAACTGGAGCACTGCCTGATGAGGACAGGCTGAGGGACCTGGCACTGCTTAGTCTGGAAAAGTGAAGACTGAGAAGGGATTTGATATATGTTTATGTTTATATTTATATTATGTTTATGTCTATATGAGGACTGGGATCAGGATGGTGGGGAACAGGCTCTGCTCACTTGCTCCCTGGAGTAGGACAAGGGACAATGGAGGAAGCTGCAGCACAGGAGGTTCCAGCTCAACACAAGGGGGAACTTCTTTACTGTAAGGGTCCAAGAGCACTGGCACAGGCTCCCCAGAGAGGTTGTGGAGTCTCCTTCTCAGGAGGCTTTCAAGGCCTGTCTGAATGTGTGCCTGTGTGACCTGAGCTGGATTGCCTGGTCCTGCTCTGGCAGGGAGGTTGGACTGGATGATCTCTTTGAGTCCCTTCCAACCCCTGACATCCTCTGATCTTGTGATCCTTACAACTCTCCCTGCTTTAACATTGTCTTTGTTGTTACTTCTTCAGTGGCTGAGGTTTTGTGTGCGCTTTTTTGGCACAATTATTGGAGTGCTGTGATTAGGTTTGCTTTCCTTTCAAGGGTTATCAGTGTCCATATTACAGTATTTTTTAACAAGCATTGCATCACAAAGTTCTTCATACCTGAAGAATGTGACCTCATGGTTAGAAACACACTTCTGAATGAGGCAAAATGAGTTTTGTGTCTTGGACTAGCTGCTTCTTTCAGTGTATCACCAAAATCTGCTGGTGGTGTACAGTGTTAGCAGCCAGCCTGCTGGGGAGAATGGAAAAATCATTAATGCTGACAACAGGAACAATTGTTCTTCATGGACTTATGGATTTAAATTCCTTTTTGTGTGTATATTTGCAGTGTGTGTATTCTTGAGTTTGTGGCTAAGCATTCGAATGCATCTTCAGACAATACAGCCACATTTTGTGACCATATATCTCTTGCTAAAGTACAAAAGCTTCTGTGGTTAATACAAAATTTTATATGTTACAGTCTCATATCGGGGGGAACTTTTGGACTTTTATGTCCAATCCTCTTTTATGCAGATTACAAGTCCTTTTTCAAGCAGTATCTTTCACAAATACTAAGGCAATGTTGACCCTAATAGTCAAATAAATTTCTATCACAGAATTCAACACTCCACGTTGGAGTTTTGGTGCTACTTTTTCCTCTCTCAGTGCCATTCTTCTCTTAGACTACAAATCAGCAAGTCAGGGGAAGGTGGTGGAAGTGGTTTTTCTTGGAAAAGTAAACCTGCCATTTGGCTAAAGCAGAAAGTGACAGTCAATCATATTTTACTAAACGTAGATGGAAGAGAACAAACTTTTAAATGCTGCGTTCATATAACCCCAAGTCAGTGAATGGCTCGGTATCCAAGACATTGTTTTTTCAATTCAGAACCTGGTGTCTCAGACACAGGCTGACTCCTGGAGGCAGCCATTCATCCAAATGGAACTTGTAGATCAGAATGAATGGGGCTTAGCCCTTAACAGAAAACAAAGGCAGACAAAAACCCTGTGGAAATAGCAGATTCCTTCTTTTTCCCTCCCCTCTTAAGGAAAAGATTTTGCTTTGAATTGCCTTTATGAATTCTGTCTTGAATTAAGTAAACTGTCAAACCTCTTGTCCAGATTGCTCAAAACATCACTTGGCCAAGCTGACAGCTATTACAAAAGCCTTTACTCAAGCCCAAATCATCTTTTCAGTGCTGCTGAAGCGCCTCAGAGAATATGAAACAAAAATGAATAGGTTGCATTTTATAACTATTAATGAGCATCCTTTCTAGGTATATAAGACTGTCAAAAATGGTAAAACATTCTTAAAAAAAAAATAAAATATCTCTTGCCTATTTAATAGTTCTTAACTTTGCCAGGTCCCATGAGTCTTTGACAATCATTCATGTTATGTCAGTTTTAATGCTGTTGAACATCAGGATTTCCCTTGGCTTTAACCTACTCTTGCTATTTATGTGAAGTAACTTTTCTTTCAAATAGTTGAAACTTAGTTTTTTGTTATATACTTTGTAGATTACTTTTACTTAACTGTGAAGCTTCATTTTATTGTTTGACTTAGTAATTACTTTTGAACAATGTGAGTGAATTGATATGTAACTTGAGTTGTACTTTTAGGTAAGTAGAATCTAAACTAACTCGTGCAAAAGGTAGACCAAGCCTCAGTTTCAGAAAGTCCTTAAGAGTGTCCTTATTTTTCAGCCATTAAGTCCCACTTCAATCCTGTTCACAGCAGTTTGCTTCCCTGGTTTATACCAGGTTTCAGCTCAAGATTAGCAAAGCATGTAAGCATGTACTTCAGTTTTGCTGTTCAAAACTCAGGATGTAAAAAGAAGTCGAAACAAGCCAACACTTCACTTGGTTTTATTTGCCTTCTGGTTTTATGTATTCCAATACTACTTTCAAATTTTAGCACAGCTATTGAGGCCAGCAATATGCTTAACAATTATAACTCAACAGTCCAATAAAAAATAACTGCTGGAAGCTAGTTCTTTAAGAAGAGCACATCAGGAGACTCACAAAAAGTTATGGGCACTCTCAACATGGAGTTGTCTCGAACAAACTACTTAATGTTGAATTATGGATTACATCTAATAGCAAAATGAGTAAGTAAATGTTTTAACAGACTACCTCTGCCAGGCTTCTCCCAGGCTGGATATGACTCAGCTCTGGTCCACAAACTACTTAACTATGTCTGTGTGTTGCTAATTTGCTCTGCTGTGTCTCACTTACTGTCATCTTGGTTTAGGAGCCAGATGGGTCAGCCCCTTCTCTAAAACTGAAGGCTTTTATGTTTTGCATAATCTGAAACTTTTTATATTTCACTTATTTAATTTTTTCTTCTTTACTCTGTGTTTCTCATTGAAGTCTGTAACCCTATACCAGAGTTTGGTATTTTTGCAGCAGTGACTGCTTTGAATAGACTCCATTTTTGTCAGACAGTGGGTACCAAATCACTGTGCTGAGGGGTCTCACCAAGAGTTAATGTTTTCTAAATACATTACCATGACATAGTGCAGTATGCTGCTTCAAAAATAGCTCTTTTCATATCATTCTGATGGCACAAAAGGGAAAATAGAAGATAATTATGTGATGCTTCACAAATCTGTATGTGAAGTGATTAAAAATTGAGATGATGCCTTCCATTGTGAATCTTCTTAGTAACGACAACTGATAATGAAAATACACAAAGAAATGAAATTAAATATTCCATATTATCTTGCCTATCCTGTTGGGTTTTTTTCATTTGTCTAAATAATAACTTCATTTCTCAATAACATTGATTTTTTTTTTTAATTTATATTTTTTTCTTTCGTGTTGCTGTTAATTACTCTCAGAGTGATCAAAGCAGCCTAGGAATCTTGATTTACAAGTGCTAAACCAGAGAATTTCCTTCTCACAGTTCTGAATCTTCTGTGATTATGGTTTATTAATGTTACCAAAGACTTACAAGTGCTTATGAGGCTGAGGCTTATTTTCAAACAGAAGAGAAGCTGTGGGAAATATTGGAAAGAGTGAGCATGGAGAATTAAGTTATTCTACCAGCACAGCCTATAATCCTATTGCTGCTGTGTGTTGGTTACAGTCTTCTGGACTGTGCACCTAAGCCAAATATTTAAAAGTCAGATGTTGGAAAAGGGCTTCTGCCAGCTCACTCCATCACAGCGCTGCCTGAGGGTAGGATTTGTTTGACCTAACTCTAACTGTCAGAAAATTAGGTGTCTAAAAAATATCAGTCACCTTTTGTGGCACAAAGGAGACAGATTCACATGCACAGAGATTTATCATCAGTGTCCATAGCTGGTGGCATGCACTGACAGTTAAAGTAGCTATGGGGGAAAGAAAGAAAAGAAGAGAGAAAACAAAGTGAAAACTCTCCCTCATGGCCATCAGGGGACAGAAGTGACAAGGTCCACAGCTGAGCACCCCCAGGCCCTGCTTCCATCAGCAGCAAGCGGTTCACCAGCACACATATAGACTTATGTAGTAGCTATACAGATATGTCACAGGATCACAGAGCCATTGGTTGTTTTGGGTGGGAAAGGTCCTTCAAAGGTCCTCTTACCAAACCCCACTGCAGTGGGCAGGAACATCTTCAACTAGATCAGATTGCTGAGACCCATCTAACCTGACTTTGAATATTTCCATGGATGGGGCTTCACTACCTCTCTGAGCAACCTATTCCAGTGTTTCACCATCCTAATTGCAAAAACAGAACAAACAAACAAACAAAAAATCATCCTTCCCTCTAGTCTGAATGTCCTCTCTTAGTTTAAAGCCATCACTCATCGTCCTGTCACAACATGACCTGCTATAAAGATGCCATGAAGAGTGGCTTGGCAACTGCACCAGCTAATTCCTTTGGGACTCTGGGATGTCCTCTTCAGTCCTCATAGACTTATGTATGCTTAAGTGTCTCAGGTACTCAGGAACCTGAAGAGCTTTGCTTCCTTGGCCCCATGTCTTCAAGACCTACTCACACTCTCAGTTCACTATAGGCATGATGCTGTTAGTGCTGCTGGGAGCACACTTTGGGGCAGGTGATGGAACTAGTTAAACTGTACATGCAGTTTATTTGGTCCACCAAAGAACCCAAGTGCAGGGAGAGGCTGGAAGAAGGATGGCTCTCACACCAGTGACAGTTAAGAACATACCATAACAACAGCTTCCAGGTTTTGCAGGTGCAAAGATGTGAGAATAGCAAGGGGAAGGTAAAACCATAGGGCTCTGGGGAAACTCTACTGTGATGACTTTGATGAGAGATCATAGAATCATAGCACCAACCAGGTTGGAAGAGACCTCCAAGCTCATCCACTCCAATCTATCACCCAGCCCTAGCCAATCAACCAGACCACGGCACTAAGTGCCCCATCCAGGTTTTTGTTGAACACCTCCAGGGATGGGGACTCCATCACCTTCCTGGGCAGCCCATTCCAATTCCAATCACTCTCTCTGTCAAGAACTTCCTCCTAACATCCAACCTAGACCTACCCTGGCACAACTTGAGACTGTTTCCCCTTGTTCTGTTGCTGGTTGTCTGGAAGAAGAGATCAACCCCACCTGGCTGCAACCTTCCTTCAGGTAGTTGTAGACAGCAATGAGGTCACCCTAGATTTGAGCCATGACTTAAAAGCAGCTTTAGATTTGCAAGTAGAAAGCCCTTGGTGATAGCAAACAAAAAGACACTGTACAACACTCTTGGGAAGGGATGGACCACCCCAGGGAGGTGCCTGTCTCCAGTGCCTGTAGAGACATTCCAATTGAAGTTTGTTGCTTAGTTTTAGCTCATGCCAGTTGCATTCTACTCCACATACAGACATCTGACAGCATGATACTTTTAATGTGAAGTTATTTATCTGCCTTGTGAAATCTTCATAGGCCATGCTGCCAGTATGACTAGATTTTAAGACTAGATTTTTCTTGGTATACTTAGAGCTATCTTCAGCTTAGCAGCTTTTAATGGAATGCTTTTATTTATATCAAAATGCCATATTCTGTATGGAATTGACACACTTCTAAAATAACCTGAGAGAATGACCTTGTCCACACTCAGCAGTTGCAGCATTTCAGCTGTGCCAGGAAGCTGAAAAAGGCCAGCGTGCAATAACTGAAAACGATGCCTAAATATTTCAGCAGCTCAGGTTGTTATGTCATCAGTTATATCTTGCTTATCCAGTCTTATTCCCATAGGGTTTAATGAACTGCTTAGAGTGGTAGTACTTCAGTCCCATTAGCAGCTGGAGAGGTAAAACAATTTCAGCAGAGGGAAACCTTTCCATCACAGAAATAGTTACACAGGCACAATACGTCATGTAGAGCAGGGCTGAGAAACCATTGTAGGATGATTTACTGACTACAGCATTGGGTTTTTTATTCTCTTCCCTGCCTTCCACCACCTGCTGTATCCAGGTTTTAAGTTGAATTCTCCCTTTGACAGAGCATCATTCATGCAGATCTCTGTCCTGTTAAGGTTATTCTGATATATTCCCTTTGTGTGACTCCCTCTCTGAAGATCAGGCCCTTCACCCAAGTCTACAAGGTTGAAGAACTGCCTGCTGTTCTAGCTATGATCTCTAGTTCAGGAGTGAAAGGACTAGCAGGAATAAAACTAGTCCTCAGGCTCTTTAACATACAGTGCCTCAAGTCTAGTGAACTGCCATGTCTGATCCCAGCTCTTGTTCTGCTCATCTCTTCCTCACTGAAGTGCTACTCCCATCTTTTGCTGGGTGCTGCAGTAATCTGTAGTTCATACTATCCCCATTGCAAACATATAAAGGCACAGATGCCAAGGTGCAGTTTCATCCAGCACTGCCACTTTGATGGTCAGACTAACATAACCAGTAACCTACATACCAGTTATTCTTATGTGACTTGGTGCAGCTTCTGTCCCCAAGGCATACAGATATTCATTGGTTGTGTCAGAAGCAAGACATGTGCTTGATGGCCAGCAGTGAGCGTGGCTGGTTTGTCTGGAAGGTGTAGACAGTCAGCTCAACAGTCATAGAATCATAGACTGAGTCAGGGTTGGAAGGGACCACAAGGATCATCTAGTTCCAACCCCTTGCCACAGGCAGGGACACCTCACACTAGATCAGGCTGGCTAGAGGTTATCCAACCTGGCCTTAAACACCTCCATGGATGAGGCTTCCACCACCTCCCCAGGCAACCTGTTCCAGGGTCTCACCACCCTCATGGTGAAGAACTTGTTCCTAACATCCAGTCTGACTCTACCCACTCCTAGCTTTGTTCCACTCCTCCCAGTCCTAGGGCTACCTGACAGCCTAAAGAGTCCTTCCCCAGCTTTTTAAGTGTGAGCCATGTAGGAGCATGTTTTAAAACATTTGTGTGGAAGAGACATCAGCTTTGCAGGTATAAACCTTTACCAGAATAATGTGGGGTGGTTTTTTTTGACAGCTTAACTAAGTTTGAGAGCATCAAGCACCAACACTTAGATAATGGCACTGGCAGGAATGTTTTTACTGCATTAGATGCCAATTAAATTACTGATTTCATAATTATAAATCAGCATGTTACAGTGGATAATTAATGTTGTCACACTCAAGCTGAAATACTTTATGTAAGCATAAGCCTTTCCTCTGTTGATTTGCTAATTGTGGAACCAGAAAATATTGCCTATCATCTCTTAATATTTGAATACATAGCTTTTAGGATTCCTGCTCCTGCCTGCAGCCATAGCAGCACACTGTGCTACGTAATGGCTCACTTTAATGAGTCTGGACAGCATTCAGAAGGGACATAATGATCTCCAGGGAGAAAAATGTTCATACAAAATTAAAAATAGATTTGGGAGCAAAAATACCCAAAATACTTTAAAATAATTGCCAGGTAGATCATTTTAAAAATTAGAAAACCCATTGGAAGGAAAAATGATTGATAACTCACAGCAACAAGGAATTGGCATAGAACATTATGTTTACTACCATGGAATTGCTCTGAATTATAGAAGAGGTGGTGAAAATGTGTAGTCCTAGAATAAGGTCTTCAATCTTATAAAAATGGAGTGTTATGGCGCCAAAATTCTTGTCTAAGTGAACTTAATTGTGGTCAAGCTAATCAGTTCTGCCGCTGATAAGTCACATTAATCAATGTATGAAGTCCATGATCACAGAACACAGAGTAACCTGGAGATTAGAATCATGGTATCATAGAATGGTAAGGTTAGAAGACACCTCAAGGATCATCCAGTTTCAACTCCCTTCCCTAGGCAGGGACACCTCCCACTACCACAGGTCACTCAAGGCCTCGTCCAACCTGACCTTGAACACCTCCAGCCAGGGAACAGCCACAACCTCCCTGGGCAATCTGTGCCAGTGTCTCACCACCCTCACTGCAAACAACTTCTTCCTAACATCCAGTTTCAATCTCCCCTCTACCAGTTCAAACCCATTGCCCCTTGTCCTGTCATTGCAAGACCTTGTCAATAGTCCCTCCCCAACCCCCTTGCCCTGCTGCCCACACTGCTCTTGCTGCAGCCCAGCACTCAGTTGCTGTCTGGGCTGCACTCACACTGCAGCCTCATGTTGAGCTTTTCATCANTGCACTGATTCCTCTGTCCACTGCTGTCCACCTTGGAGCAGAAAATACAATCACTGAATCATTAAGATTGGAAAATACCTTTAAGATCAAGTCCCACCATCAACCCAACATCAGGTTATGTGATAATTTGTATGGGTTGTTTTTTTCTCAGAAATACAAACCTAATGAGGGGTGACCATGTGTCAGCACAATCCTTCTGCTTGTAACCACAGATGTGTTCTATTGATTTGGGTTAGGAAATGGAAGACCACCTCTAAAGCCCATTCCCACCTTCAGAAAGTTTAAAATCTCAGCTCCCCTCACCAGGAGAGAGCCATCAAATTGGTGGAATTTCTCTGTGAAAGCATCTCCCAGACCATGTTTGTAATCAGGAATGCAAAAGTGGTGGGTTAAAAAGAAGAAAAACTGCAAAAGCTCCGTTTCTGGTTTCAAATTGAAGATGCTCTTGCTGCTACCCAGATATGGGGTTTCAGCCTCTGCTCCCAGAACTCTTCTTTGCCTCTGTTATTTAGTATTCTCATATATTAAAAAAAAAAAAAAAAAAAAAAAAAAAANAAAAAAAAAAAAAAAAAAAAAAAAAAAAGCCACAGCTGCTCTCAGCATGGCCATAAAAAAGAATGAATGAACTTTACATGGGCCCTTCAAGTTGCATATTCTGGTTTGTAAGGGGATCAGCCACGCATGGGAAGTTGCTTGAGGCCATTTCTCTTCACCATCTGCAGCTTCTAAAGCAGGCACACTGCAGCATGCCTATTGACATGATTTTACTTTTCTAGATCTTTTATTTCTTTGTTTTCTTCCTTTACCAAACCAGAAAATTCAGGTCATAAATCAAAATTGCTTTCTTGAGGATCTTTGAATCCTCCAAACAGTAGATTTGAAGTTGTGGAACCAGGAGAGCGCTCAACGTGCATGGCATGGAGAGTGGTTATTTGCTGACCTGGTCATTTCAGTTTACACTGAAGGAAGCCTAAGTAAATAGTTTATGATGCTGTGTATCTACAAAGATATGAATTTATCACTTTCTGGTTTTATGACAGAAGTATATAGATTTAGAGTGATAAAAAACTAAAACCAAAAGCAGCTTATTTTAACGCAACATTTCAGCACTGAAATGGGAAAACTTCTCACAAAAATGCATTTTCTTTATCAAGTAGAGAAAGTGGAAAGGTCATCATGATGCTTTTAGGAATCAACAGGAATGATAAAAGGACTTACTGTCCCCAGTTTTCCACAAGCATCTGCATTGTTTTCTTCAGCACAAATACAGCTTCAAAACATTTCCTCGAAACAATCAGTCCTGGGAGCGGTTTATGCCATTAAATAATTTTGTAGTCTGCAACTTTTAAAATGGGGAACAAAAACCTCTTTTTGATTATTGAGACAAAAGCAGTACTCTCTTTATAAATATGTATATTTCCTCCCCCCCACACCCCCCCAAGTTAATCAGTTCACTGTTCTGGAATTAGCTGACTTGTTTGCCTTGGTGTGTCGCCAATTAGCGGGAACCCAGGGATACTGTCAGCTGACAGCTGGAAAGAGATCCCAAGCTCTGCAGCATACGGTTTGCTGTGTTGTACAAAACCCTCAGCTCATGCTATTAATGCTTTAATATTACTTATTAGAATTTGCATCAGCAATCTGTCTGCTACGTTTTAATGAGCAAAATATATTGCTGGAACCCTGCAAGGAGCTGTTCCCCTCCAAATCACACTCACTTCGGTGTATGAAAAAGTAGCTCGTCAGTTGGTGTTCCTAAAAGGGGTTGATAAGGAGGGGAAAAAAAATCATAATTAAAAAAAATTTAATTAAAAACAGATGAACTGAATGGAGCTGAAATGGAGGGAAAAAAAAAAAAAAACAAACAACTAAAAACCATATATATATATATATATTTAACTGTCCAGAAAGCTGTGTAATTCAAAATGATTTCTAAATAGAACATCTTTAGAAAATTATGGCTTACTCATTGAAATCCAGATTTTAAAGAACTGTCTTTAGACAATTATTTAAAGGGTTTCCTCATTGGAATCCAGATTTAAAAGAAACATCTGGAACCCCCAGCACAGAAAGGACACGGAAGTGTTGGAGCGGGTCGAGGACACCTTAGAATAGCCTTCCAGTATCTGAAGGAGACTTACAGGAAGGCTGGGGAGGGACTATTGACAAGGTCTTGTAATGACAGGACAAGGGGCAATGGGTTTGAACTGGCAGAGGGGAGACTGAAACTGGATGTTAGGAAGAAGTTGTTTGCAGTGAGGGTGGTGAGACACTGGCACAGGTTGCCCAGGGAGGTTGTGGCTGCTCCCTCCCTGGAGGTGTTCAAGGCCAGGTTGGGGGAGGCCTTGAGTGACCTGTTCTGGTGGGAGGTGTCCCTGCCTATGGCAGGGGGTTGGAATTGAATGATCCTTGAGGTCCCTTCCAACCTTACCATTCTATGATTCTATCTTTAAAAATTATTAAAAGGGTATCCTCATTGGAATCCAGATTTAAAAGAAAAATATGTACTTTAGTACAAAACAAACACATTAGGATAGTGTTTTTGAGGTCTGAAAGTGGATTCAAATCTTTTTTTCATATAAATGGTTGTCAGTTATTTTTTTTTCTAGCATAGACTATGTATGCAGAAACACAGGCTACTGATATAACAGGTACAATATAGAAACACAGTTTACTACTTTGAAAGGTTTAGAATAAATCATAGAGGTTTTTTTCCCCTAGTCTATTTGTGCTTGTAATTCTGGGTAAATGAAGCAAAATTGCCTAATAGAATCAGCAAGTTAAGCCACACAAGAGCAAGCAACATGGAAGGTGTATTATTTATTTTCTGTCCTTACCTTTATTCTTCCCTAGAGAAAAAATATGTTCTAGGTAAAATACCTGCTATATATTCTTATCTATAGTTATGGAGATAAAATGCAGTTTTCTTTACATTCCATATATGATTCATAGGAGCAATGCTAATATTGCAACACTCCTCAAGTCCCTGCTACAACTGGGAAGTAGCAACCAGTCAGAAGCTACAGCATGGGATGTGGCCAGAGTCATAAATACAACAGCTCCACGAGAATTACACACAAACAGTTCAAGATTAGTATTGATCTATTTTTGCATTATTTACAGTTGCCCTTGAGTCCATGTGCATAGTTTTAATGGAGCTTAGCTGCATTAGGATTCAAGCTAAATATCACATTAGAAACCCCCTCAGGGAGAAAGCTTTCTGGGTAGAGTAATAATGGAAAACACATATCTGTGGAGTGCTAAAGATGCCTCCATAACCTCCTGTGTTGGCTGCTAACATGGATTAACACATGGCTGTGCTAAGTAATAGATATTTGTTGATGAGGTAGAAAGTAATATGTGTAGTTAACGAACTAAAATTAAAACTGTCACATTTTTTTCCTTTGACTGGAGAAGTTTCATCACCAAATTAATATGTTAGGAGAATAATAGAAGGGAAGAAAACATTTCTTTTTCTTTTTGTTTTATTTTTTACCACCCCCAAAGAAATTTGGAAACAGATTTGTGATGGGAGCGAATGACCTTGCATGTTTAAAAAGCTGCAGTAGGCTCCTGCTGGCAGCCTGGTGTTGAAGGGCAGATAACAATCCCTTGTTTTCCTCAAGGATTGCGATCACGCTTACTGAGCCTGTCAGGTGCTGTCTGTGGGAGCAGCAGCAGAGTGCAGATTTGAAATCAGCATTATCTGGCAAGAAGGAGATTCCTCTGTGAGTTAGAGCCTTCTGAAACGTACACATACCTCACCTGAGCTCTGGCACTTCGAGGAGATCCACAAGCACAACTGCTGCACCAGCACTTCTCTTGCAAGAGATGCACAAGGCTAGGTACACAGCATTAGGAGGAATCATAGAATGGTTTAGGTTGGAAGGGACCTCAAAGCTCAGCCAGCCATAGGCAGGGATACCTCCCACCAGAACAGGTCACTCAAAGACTCATCCAGCCTGGTCCTGAATACCTCCAGGGAGGTTAAGGAACACAGAATCACCCATCATATTGGGTGATTCTGTGCTCCACAACCTCCCTGGGCAACCTGTGCCAGTGTCTCACCACCCTCCCTGCAAAGAACATCTTCCTAGCATCTAGTTTTACAGTATCACAGTATCACCAGGGTTGGATCTCCCCTCTGCCAGTTTAAACCCATTCCCCCTCATCCTGTCATTACCAGACCTCATAAAAGTGTCTATCCTGTGCAAAAAGGGAATGCCCACCTGTATGATTGCAACTAGTGCTCTGCAGAGAGAGTAGGGTTGTGTGTAGCAGCACTTCAAGGCAGTAAACTGGTGCCAGGCAGACTTCTTAACAGGACAAGTGAAAATGTGTTGCTGGAACCTCACTTGATCATTTAGAATCATAGAATGGTAAGGTCGGAAGGGACCTCAAAGATCATCTCATTCCAATCCTCTGCCATAGGCAGGGATACCTCCCACTAGTACAGGCATGGTCTTTGCTTCTATGTGTGAGCTGCAAGGACAGTGATCAGCAGAACATCCTGTTCCTTTAACACAGTGTTCTCTCTTACCTGTGATAATTTTCTTTCTCCAGCAATGCTGGCTTTAGGTTACAGTACCTGTTGCAGTGTAACTAAGAATGGCTCCAGCTTGACGATACCCTAAATTGGAGATAGAGGGGAAAAGTGCACTCATTACTGGATACTAGAATTGATACAAGGCTGAATACAAAAGTTGCTAGCATGGGGTTCAGTAACCATTTTTAATAATTGATTGTTGCTGAAAAAAATACATGTAATAAAAAGCAGTGAAGTTGCTACCTCCTTCCAACTTCTAGCGCACACCCAGCCTCCTACCTGGTGGAGTAATGGGAAGAGGAGAAAAAGCCTGAAACATCCCTGAATTATCAACACAATTCCCAGAACAAATCCAAATTCAGCCCCATACTAGCTTCTATGAAGGAAATTAGCTCTGTCCCAGCCAAAACCAGGACAGACAAATTCTTTTAATTAGTCTTTAGCACTCTAAACTTAAAACTTAGTGAAGCAATTCAGCTCAGGGAGGTGCCTTGATTAGAAAATTAGCTCCCTTGCTTTAGATGATTAACTGATCTCACAGATCTAGAGTTTTTACTTACTTTTACTTTTTACACTTCCATTCTTTGAAGAATTCATGTCAATACATTTTTAAGATTGCATTGGAAACCTGTAATGTTGTTTTCTGTCTTAAAAAGCCATCAGGTAATGACTTCCATTCTGTGGATTTTTGATAAGGTGGTCCAGAACAAAAGAAAAGTAAATCTCTAACAACTAACCTCATAAAGTCTGTATTCAGTGTTTAAATGCTCTGTAGAGCTAAACCAGATCATGCAAAAATAGAAAAAATCCCAGCAGATGAATGAGAAAACACATTTTGGCTTTCAGATTATTTACTGCTGCAAAGCTTTTGCCCCTTTTTTTTTTTTTTTTTCATTGAGGAAATAGATCCTGGTTTAATAAGAGAAAAAAAAATCAATAATTGAAGTTTTTTCATTACTTAGTTTAATCATTCATATCTATCCTGCATGCCAGTGTCATGCTAGAGAAATCAAACTTCCAGATATGCATGTTTCTAGCAGCTGCTCTTGGAACTGAGGCTTCCCTTTGGACAATGGGGAGGAAGTCCTTGGGGTCCTGCACCAATTACAGCTGCTTCTGCTGGGTCAGTTGGGCTTCCCTAGCGCGTGAACTGTACATGCCTGCCACCATGCAGCTCTATTTCATGCTACCAAGCCTACCCTTTGGAGCCTCATCTCCTTCCTGAAAATATAAATATGTATAAAATAGTTGGCTGCTTGGTGCAGCTTGAGTGGGGGACACAGCAGAAGGTTGCATGTGGGTACACATCAGAGAATTCATCTGATTTATCTGTATCAGTTGGATTTCATTTCTCCCTGCTAAGCTTGATGTGCTGTATTTATGGGGTTTACCTAGTCGGCACAGAAGTGTCAGTTTCCTTCCTGATGAGACAAGTTGAACTAACTGGAATACTGTTTCCCTGGTGTTTATCTGCCTTCAGAAGATTTGAAAGCATGTTTGGAGCACAGATTAAAAAGGTAGATAAACGTGCAAGTGATTATTATAGGATTATCAGCCCAAAAGAGAAAAAAAAATAAACAGAAAGGTAGGAACAATTCAGTGAATGCTGATCTTGAAATCAAATCAACCCAGGAACAGTGTTGAAATACTGAGAGTTTTCTAGTCTTAGTATTTCCTCAAAGATTCATAGCAGCCTTAAAGGAAAAGAGAACAATTATCATTCTTCTGAGGGCACAGACAATAGGACACTGAAATGTAGAAATGAGTCTTCTGTTTTGTGTCATATTGCTCTGATAGGAGGGGAATAAAAGAAGTTACAAGAAGTTAAATAGTTTGGGGTTTGGTTGCTGGTTGTCTTTTTGCAATCTCTGATTCATTAAAGAACATCTTACCAAGTCTTGTGTTGCTTGTTACAGGCACTTTTATGATGATTCATAGCTGTGACAATTCAGCCTATTGATATCAAAACCACTTTGTGCAAACGCTCTGCACTCCATTGTTCCACTGACAATATGCAAACCCCTTCTTATATCACTGAGGGCAAGCCTCTGGTTGAACTTTGAAATTTCTAGCTTCAGCCATCTGTTTAATCAATACATTTTGTAAAGCAACAATACATTGGGGTTGCTTTCTGCTGTTCCAGGCACCACCAGCATAAGGAATGACAGCGGTTTTGTGGGCTGAAGTTTAAAACAATGTTTTTACTGGCTGTTGCAGAAAACTGCAGTTTACATTTCTTTTGTGTTTACGTGTTGGATGTGTTACAAAATGACTATAATTATGTAGAAGAGAAAGTGATGATTATATGGTTGGCTTTTTGCATTTTAAGAATATGAAAATGTTATAATACTGTTACATGTCTGAGTTCCTCTCATGGAAAAATGAAGTGTGCAAGTTTCCTTCAGACCTATAAACAGGCTGTGATATATTTCAGGTCAACCTCTGCAGATTGCAACCTACAACCTAGGTTCTACATAATGAGCACAGTGGAGATTTTAGCCATCTAACCTACAACCTAGGTTCTAAACCACTCGGTCTACAGGCTACCAGAGTTGGGGTTGTGCAAGCTGCAGAAGAGAAGGCTTCCAGGAGACCTTAGAGTAACCTTCCAGTATCTGAAGGGGGCTACAGGAAGGCTGGGGAGTGACTATGGACAAGGTCTTGCAATGTCAGGACAAGGGGCAATGGGTTTGAATTGGCAGAAGGGAGATTTAGACTGGATGTCAGGAGGAAGTTGTTTGCAGTGAGGGTGGTGAGACACTGGCGCAGGTTGCCCAGGGAGGTTGTGGCTG
>VWZE01002689.1:96013-116265 GCA_013396675.1 Eubucco bourcierii | reverse complement strand
TGGAGGTGTTCAAGGCCAGGTTGGAGGAGGTCTTGAGTGACCTGTGCTAGTGGGAGGTGTCCCTGCCTATGGCAGGGGGTTTGAACTGGATGATCCTTGAGGTTCCTTCCAACCTTACCATTCTATGATTCTATGATTCTATGTATAGGGGTGGGGAGAAGGTGGAAGGGTGGTTGGGAGCCCCTCCTGGGGTCTCTGATTTCTGGGAGGGGAGTTGTGTTTCTGTATTACCTTTAACTTGTCTATGTCTGTAACTCTTCCTGTCTATTGTGTCTATCTCTGCTTGTCCATTGTGCTGAGCTGTAAATAGAGCTTCAGTCCTTAACTTCCAGCTGGCTGAGTCTAGTCTGGGTCATTTTACAAAGTTTGGGGGGCAGGGAACTCCCAAACCACCACAACGAGATCACTGTGGAACTCTGCTGCCTGAGCCACCACTTCTGAGTGAACGGTGCCAAAAACCAGGTGTCAACAGACAATCTGACAAACTCAAACACTTGGTACAGAAAAGGTAACTGCCTAGCTTCAAATCTGGCCTAAACACTCAGACTTATCACCTTGCTCCTACAAAAAGAGCCACAAATTCCATAAACAGTGCAATTTCTCTGGAGTTTTATTCTTTCATCTCCTAAAACCCCAAAGAACCAAAACAAGCACAGAAGGACTAAAAGCCCAGCACCTCCAACAGCACCAGCTGCTTGAATGCCAAGCTTAGCAACTCGCTCTCTTCCCAAAAGAACTCTGCTTTCCCTGGTGATCAGCTAGTCCTGATAAAATTACCCACAGTCACTGACTGCAAAGAAGCAGATTTTGTACTTCACAGATAGTCCAAAGCTATGAAGACTTCCAACACTATTTTGACTGTCACTTCTGACTGCTTCTTAACTACTTGACGCCTTGTACTGACTTCCAGCATTTGATAGCAGCAGAAACTACTTTTCAGTACACCAGCAGCACCTACTCAGGAACTGGTGCACAGCCAAATATACACAAGTCAGGAACTGAATCAGCCCCCTTGAAAGTGTCATTGACTTTCTAACCCAGGATTATCTGAAGACACATCCTTGGCATGTCTCTTCCAGCATGCTGATGAGCCCATTCACTTGGCATTCCCAAGCAAGGCCGTTAGGCAAAGCAGCTTGTTTTTCAGAAATGCTGTTAACTGCCTACAGATTTTATTTACATCAACAAATGGGCAACAGCTTTGGATATCAGGCTTCCAGCCACAGAATAAAAGAGAAAGTAGTCTGTTCCCAATCCTGTAACACACAGCAGGGCTCAGAAGTATATTCCACTGGTATTTCACTTTTTATTTTAGTATCCTAAAGTAAAATTTTGATACCTACTACTTTCTATTTCCCTGTAGAGCTCAGTTACCCATCCATCCAGCTGTGTGTTTATACTCCTAACCAAGTTTCTAAAATTCCCTGAAGACATAAACTCATTTTGCCGGTCCTCAACCTCTGCAAACTGTAATTCTGCTTGACAATCTGGTTTAAGCAGGAAGCAAGAGCACATCTTTGAAAGAGACATGGAACATTCCAAAAGGAAACAGTAATGTCAGTAAATCACTCCAGGAAAAGGAAAAGGAAAAGGACCTGAGGGTCTGGGGTGATGAAAAGCTCAACATGAGCCTGCAGTGTGAGTGCAGCCCAGACAGCAACTGTGTGCTGGGCTGCAGCAAGAGCAGTGTGGGCAGCAGGGCAAGGGAGGGGATTCTGCCCCTTTGCTCTGCTCTCCTCAGACCCCACCTGGAGTCCTGTGTGCAGTTCTGGAGCCCCCAGCACAGGAAGGACATGGAAGTGTTGGACAGGGCCCAGAGGAGGCCACAAAGATGCTGAGAGGGCTGCAGCAGCTCTGCTGTGAGGACAGGCTGAGAGAGTTGAGGTTCTGCAGCCTGGAGAAGAGAAGGTTTCCAGGAGACCTTAGAGTAGACTTCCAGGATCTGAAGGGGGCTACAGGAAGGCTAGGGAGGGACTATTGACAAGGTCTTGCAATGACAGGACAAGGGGCAATGGGTTTGAACTGGCAGAGGAGAGATTTAGACTGGATGTTAGGAGGAAGTTCTATGCAGTGAGGGTGGTGAGACACTGGCACAGGTTGCCCAGGGAGGTTGTGGCTGCTCCCTCCCTGAAGGTGTTCAAGGCCAGGTTGGAGGAGGCCTTGAGTGACCTGTACTAGTGGGAGGTGTCCCTGCCTCTGGCAGGGAGTTGGAACTGGATGATCCTTGAGGTCCCTTCCAACGTTACCATTCTATGAATCAGAGTAATGCTTTGCAGTTCTTCTCCCCTCTTCCCCTTCAGCCTGTGACTGTAGGCTGATGCAGGGGAAAAAGGAAAAAAAAAAGCAGAACAAAACATATCGAAATCCAAACAACCAACCCAAGAGGTAAATTTTAAATACATGTACACTGCTCACAGTACATAAAAACATGATCTTTGGAAAAGCAACTCTGTTCATGCTGAATTTGCTCTGGAGAGACAATATGGAACAAGAGTCCTAACAAGAGCTGGGCAACCCAATGTTTAACCAAGACCAAGCAGACACAATGAGCATCATTACCTCCCCCAGCTGTAAACCGCATGGTCCTCATTCCACCTACCCTCTCTTACCCACTCCTACTACTGTGACACTAAATAACCTTTGAGCTCCAAGAGTGGCATGAATTATTAATACAAACACAAAGAAGAAAACACCAGAAACAAAGAGAATCTCTTTGAAAATACAGCAATCCAGTCTTAGCACCCTGAAAACAGCAGAACTGGCTGCCCCAACAAAAATGACCTTCCTAGGGCAACTAACTCCTGCAGGAGTGAAAAGACAATTCAATGCCATCTTTGTGGTAAGTCAAATCAAAACTACTTCAGCTCTGGCTGTTATTTGCTCAGAGTACCACTCTCTACACCTGTTCATTTCAAAGAGCTACCAAGAGAAAAAAATAAAACCTCAGAAGGTATTTTGACAGGTTCTGGGTTTGCACCTGCAATTCTGGATGGCAATCACACACAGACTGAGGAAGGTTTCTTCTCTGGCTTATTTGGCAGCTGCTGCAGCAAGTACCCTGGGAAGGGCAAGTACACTGGGAAGGCTTTGGTGTTTCTTCCAGCCCAACCAGGGACCTGCAGCTGTTCTGTTTGCTATGCTCAACAGAGCAGAAACACGGGACCACAGGCTGAGAGAGTTTGGGCTCTGCAGCCTGGAGAAGAGAAGGCTTCCAGAAGACCTTAGAGTAGCCTTCCAGTATCTGAAGGGGGCTACAGGAAGGCTGGGGAGGGACTATTGACAAGGTCTGGTAATGACAGGATGAGGAATAATGCTTTAATCTGGCAAAGGGGAGACTGAAACTGGATGTTAGGAAGAAGTTTTTTGCAGTGAGGGTGGTGAGACACTGGCACAGGTTGCCCAGGGAGGTTGTGGCTGCTCCCTCCCTGGAGGTGTACAAGGCCAGGTTGGATGAGGCCTTGAGTGACCTGTACTAGTGGGAGGTGTCCCTGCCTATGGCAGGGGGTTGGAACTGGATGAGTTTTGAGGTCCCTTCCAACCTTACCATTCTATGATTCTATGGCTGGCAAGGGGTACAGGGCGCTGCATGGGTTCCCCTCCTTCCTCCAGCCCTCACTAAACAGAGTCTTTCTAGCTTACTACTCTCACAGCAAACATTAACAACAGGAACAGCACAGAAAAACCTCACTGCCAAGGATTAAGAACATCAGTCCTGACCTTCCCTCTGTGTGGAAGCAATTCAAGTAGGCCCTCAGGAAAATGAAAGCAGGATTTATTTTAAATGGGAGCTTTTACGAAAAGACCTCTGGTTTGCAGCTCATCAGAGAGACTCTGGTGATAAACAGCCTTATTCACCTTGCTGTGCCTTTGAAGCAGGTATTGTTCTGGAAGCATTGTACCATGTGAATTTTGCTAGGCATACTTTCCAGCTGTGCTGATACTACTGCAGAGTGTTATAAAAGCCAATTGCTCCCAAGAAAGGTCTACCAGATGCAATTAATTAATGAAATGATACACCTGAGAAGCAAGGCGAAGGTCTTAGTAGGCAGGTAAAGTACATGGCATAACAGGACAAACATAATGAGCTAGAGCAATGCCAACAGAAACATACACACAAAGATCAGACACAAATGTCTTCCTCTCCTTGACAGCATTAAACTGTCTCAACTAGGACATACACCCTGTGAGTGACTGAGGACTATGCCCTAGATGATATTCTTACGTACAAACCACCTGAGAAATGCCAATTCCAGCACAAATTAAAGTCATAATTATTTGGTATAAAATGCCTTGTCTTGCCAAAGCAGCAGCATGCAGAGCAATCTGGAGACAGCAGTACCTTACAACTGGACCTGAAGTAAAAAAGCCATGCTGTAGACTATGAAAAAACAGGATAATAATATACATCTTGGTTGCATGTCACGAGGAATACCTCAAAAGCATAGAATCATAGAATGGTTTAGGTTGGAAGGGACCTCAAAACTCATCCAGTTCTAACCCCGCCTGTCATAGGCAGAGACACCTCCCAGTAGAACATGTCACTCAAGGCCTCCTCCAACCTGGCCTTGAACACCTCCAGGCAGGGAGCAGCCACAATCTCCCTGGGCAACCTGTGCCAGTGTCTCACCACTCTTACTGCAAACAACTTCTTCCTAACGTCCAGTTTCAATCTCCCCTTTGCCAGATTAAAGCATTACTCCTAGTCCTGTCATTACCAGACCTTGTCAATAGTCCCTCCCCGGCCTTCCTGTAGGCCCCCTTCAGATCCTGGAAGGCTACTCTAAGGTCTCCTGGAAGCCTTCTCTTCTCCAGGCTGCAGAGCCCCAACTCTCTCAGCCTGTCCTCACAGCAGAGCTGCTGCAGCCCTCTCAGCATCTTTGCGGCCCTCCTCTGGAGTCGCTCCAACACTTCCATGTCCTTCCTGTGCTGAGGGCTCCAGAACTGCACACAGGACTCCAGGCGGGGTCTGAGGAGAGCAGAGCAAAGGGGCAGAATCGTCACAATCTCCTGTACCATAAGTACTCATGTCACACTCTGCTGCAGCAAAGCATGTTCTTTAAAAAGATATAACCTAAAAGGCACTAAAGATTGATTTTTCATTATTTGATTTTGTTATTGTTCTTTGTGTGTAGCAATCCCACCTCAGACAGAAGCAAACTGTTGCACACCATTACACATTCTGCTGAACGAGCAGAAGTGAATGACCCTAAGGTACCTCCCAGCACTGCTCCTTAGTATAAGTGCAAGATGAAAGCCAAGCATCAGGAAGTGCAGTAAGTTCCCCCAGATAAGTGGGGTGCAAAAGATACTGTTTCAAATTAACTTTCCACACCACTGTGGTGGGTTAGGGACCTTCCTCCTCCACTACTGAAAGTCACCAGACCAGCTCAGATGGCTTGGAAGTAAGATGAAGCTCTATGTACAGCAAAGCTTAATTTACAAGCATATGTACACAATGTATTTACAAGTATAGACAAACTGGAGATAACTGGGTGGTGAATGGCTGGAGAGCAGCCCTGAGGAAAAGGATCTTGGAGTCTGGGATGATGAAAAGGTCAACATGAGCCTGCAGTGTCAACACGCAGCCCAAACAACAACCTAGTCCTGGGCTGCATCAAGAGCAGCGTGGCCAGCAGGGCAAGGGAGGGGATTCTGCCACTTTACTCTGCTCTCCTCAGACCCCATCTGCAGCCTGGAGAAGAGAAGGCTTCCAGGAGACCTTAGAGTAGCCTTCCAGTATCTGAAGGAGGTTACAGGAAGGCTGGGGAGGGACTAATGACAAGATCTTGTAATGACAGGATGAGGAATAATGCTTTCAACTGGCAAAGGGGAGATTGAAACTGAATATTAGGAGGAAGTTCTTTCCAGTGAGGGTGGTGAGGCACTGGAATAGGTTGCCCAGGGAGGCTGTGGCTGCTCACTCCCTGGAGATGTTCAAGGTCAGGCTGGATAAGGCCTTGAGTGAGCTGTACTAGTGGGAGGTGTCCCTGCCTATGGCAGGAGGTTGGAACTAGATGATCCTTGAGGTCCCTTCCAACCTTACCATTCTATAATACAGAAATCCAAACTCCCTCCTGGACAAAGGAAACTGCTGAGAAGGGTTCAAAGCTACCCCCTCTTTCTTCCTCTCTATCTCCCTATCAGCCTATCTCCCCTATCAGCCAGGCAAACCAACCCAAAATGCAGCAAATATTTTTAGTGGAGAGAGATTAGAGTGAAGTGGAAGTGAACAGGTGAAGCGACACAGCCCCAAGTGGCAAAGATTATTTACGCTTTGGCTTTTTATCCCTCTCAGCAAACCAATGACTGGTGCAGACCTCACTGTTATTTTCTTTTCACAACCAATGATCTAATTTCTCTCATTAATATACTCCAATTAGCCTCCAACCAGCACAATCACCTTGGTCTGAATTGCCACACCACACACAGATGAGTTTTCCCACTACCAGTCTTCCACGTATCAGGTTCCACAAAGACAGAGTTGTGTGCTCTGTACATAGGTTTGCAACTACAACTACAGCATAAGCTGCATTTTAATCATGCTGCTAATTAAGCAGCGACCTAAAAATGCCACACAGAGTGGCACTTCAAACATCCAAAGGGTTTTCATTTCATGCTCACTGAATTATTATGGTATGACAAAGAAATGACTGTCGTCCCAATGACATACCAGGAATTGTTGTCCTCCAGCTCACCAGGTGCTCACCATTTTTTTCCAGCACAAGAAGGCAGCACTACAGGCCCCTCTTGGGTAGGCTACTGGACATCTGAAATGTCACACAGATTATTTCTCTGGCCTTGTGTAAAGGGACATGGAAGTGTTGGAGCGGGTCCAGAGGAGGCCATGGGCATGGTCGGAGGGCTGCAGCAGCTCTCCTATGAGGACAGGTTGAGAGAGTTGGGGCTCTGCAGCCTGGAGAAGAGAAGGCTTCGAGGGGACCTGATAGTAGCCTTCCAGTGTCTGAAGTGGGCTACAGGAAGGCTGGGGAAGGATTATTTACAAGGTCCTGCAACGACAGGACAAGGGGCAATGGGTTTAAACTGGCAGAGGGGAGATTTAGACTGGATGCAAGGAAGAAGTTCTTTACAGTGAGGGTGGTGAGACACTGGCACAGGTTGCCCAGGGAGGTTGTGGCTGCTCCCTCCCTGGAGGTGTACAAGGCCAGGTTGAAGGAGGCCTTGAGTGAGCTGTACTAGTGGGAGGTGTCCCTGCCTATGGCAGGGGGTTGGAACTGGATGATTCTTGAGGTCCCTTCCAACCTTACCATTCTATGATTCTATGATTCTGGGTGGGGGGGAGTGGTCTGAACTTGACCCCAGGTCTGCTTGACCCCAAGTGTGTAGTGTTTAGCCCACTCCCACTGACTGTCTGCCCCCCCTATATAAACAGAGGAACTGCCTATTTCTCTCTTTCCTTTCCTGCATGCCTGCTAGCACCACCTTGTTCCTGCTGCTGCTGTCTTCCCACGTGGCTGTCTTCTACCACATGGTGGACATCCCTTTCTGAATCTACCTCCACCCATTGTCATCAATTTAGTTGTGTGTATATACATATATATTATATTGTTTTCCCTTTCCCTATACCTCTTTGTAACTGCCCTACCTTAAATACCTTCTATTTAAAGTTAAAGTTTTTTTCTTTTAACTTCCAAATTGAAGCAAGACTGTTCCTGGGGTGTTTTACCCCTTCTCTCTCTACATCTTTCTTTCCGAAAAGGTAGGGGAAAGGGGAAGACATCCTATTATTGTTGTACTGTTGTTCATTGGCTACTGGAATGGGCTGCCCAGGGAGGTGGTGGAGTCAGCGTCCCTGGAGGTGTTCAAGGCAGGTTTGGACGTGGCACTTGGTGCCATGGTCTGGTCTTGAGGTCTGTGGTGATGGGTTGGACTTGATGAGCTTTGAGGTCTCTTCCAACCCTGGTGATACTGTGAGACTGTGTGATACTGGTTTCTGTTAGCTCTATTTTGAGTCCCCTGGGAAGTTTAAACTCAAAGTGCTACACCTTGTGACTGGCATGCTTGGCAACCAAAAGGAGAGCATCTCATCCATGTCACCGGTACCTTTGTCATCTAGCCAGTCTTGAAGCTGGAAGGCAGACCACCTCCATTCCTTGCAGCTGAGGCTGTCTTTGAAAACAAACAAATCTCATCCTCTTTTCCCAACACCTGTTATTTCTCTGGGATGCAGGCTTTAGCAAACAGGATCCCCAGCCTTTGTCACATCCTCAGTGCTACTCAATATCTGACCAGATTGGGTGAGGAAGTTCACTGCAGAAAGATGAACAGAGCCTGAGGATTTTGAGACTAACCTGGTGTCTTGGCTAAAACAGCTCAAGAGAGGCCAATCTGCAGAGCATGCTGGGCATCCCAGTGGGAAAATGCCACATCTTTCTCAAGAGAGTTTCTTAATGAATTTTTCAGAGAGCTGCTTAAGGCCAGACTGCACATCTGCCACATTAGTCACTATGAAAAAAGTCTTGGCCAGAGATGACAGCAAAGTCCTTTACTCCCTGTCATGGACTGAGTTGAGCCTGCTGCTGTTGTGCCATGCTGCAGTCATGCCAGCTTCAAAACTTAACGTGCTGGCTGGAGTGAAGTACTCTGGGGCTTGAAGTTCAGATTGCAGTGTGGGAGGCTTCTTGTTCTGGTTGCTGGTTCTGGGGTTTTGGGTGTTCTTTTCCATTGGGATGGTGGTGTGACATAGAAGGATGGGAGAGTGGTTTTCTGGTTTGGGTTTTTGGTTCTTCTCTGTAGCATAGCAGCAACACAGGTGGCAGTCAGGCAGCTCCCTGGTTTGAGTATTCTGGTTTATGCTGCTTTTTCCTCCTGTATTTCCTGCACTGCTTTTGCTAACAGGCTAAGGGAGTTGTGCATTTTGTACCACATTTATTTCATTTTGCTCAGTAAACCTATTCTTATCTCACTTTCTGTGTCTCAGTCCCAAGTTTTTCTGTGTTACTTTTCTTTTCACTTCTCTGTTGGGAAAACAGACAGGTTAACCTCCTGGACCAGTGTGACCCAGTTTGTTCACACTCCCACAGCAGGAGGTACACTGAGGAGCAGACCATTCCTTTATTCCTGTCAGTCCTCCTGAAGACAGACATTAATTGTCACATGTGACAGGGATGGCTGCAGCAAAGAGGAGTACAGCTGTGCACCTAAACATAGCAGAGCAACAAGTCCTTCCAGGGAATCTGCTCACTAGGAGACCTTTCACCAACAAGCAAGAAGGCTTAGGACTATGAACGGAAGGAATCAAAGAGTTACGGAAACATTCAGGTTGAAAAAGACCCTCAGGATCACCAAGTCTGACCTACAAGGTTTATCCTAAACCACATCCCTAAGCACCATACCCAAATGACCTTTAGATACATCCAGTGTTGGGGACTCCATCACCTCCCTGAGCAGCTCAATCCAATGCCTAAGCACTCTTGCTAGGAGAAGTTCTTCCTAATGTCCAGTCTAAATCTATCCAGTTGCAGCTTGAGACCATTCCCTCTTGTTCTATCATAAATTACCTCTGAGAAGAGACCAGTACCAACCTCCCCACAAACTCCTTTCAGGTAGCTGTAGAGAGTATAGGTTCCCCCTCAGCCTCCTCTTTTTCAAACTAACCATCCCCAGCTCCTTCACAGTTGCTCTTTATTTTCCAAGCCCGTCCCCAGCTTCCTTGCCCTCCTTGCCCAGGGAGGTTGTGGTTGCTCCCTCCCTGGAGGTGTTCAAGGCCAGGTTGGAGGAGGCCTTGAGTGAGCTGTACTAGTGGGAGGTGTCCCTGCCTATGGCAGGGGGTTGGAACTAGATGATCTTTAAGGTCACTTCCAACCTTACCATTCTATGATTCTATTCTATGATTCTCTGCACTGGCTCCAGTACCTTTTGTAATGTGGTGCCCAAAACTGAACACAGCACTCGAGGTGTGGCCTCACCAGAGCCGAGTACAAAGGGACAATCACCTCCCTGCTCCTGCTGGCCACAGGATTTCTAATCCCAGCCAGGATACCATTGGCTTTCTTGGCCAACTGTGCATACTGCTGGCTCATATGCAGTTGCTTGTCAATTAGAATCCCAGGTCCCTTTCCACTAAGCAATTTTTCTAAGTGCCCTTCTCATTATATAAGAGGGAGAAGAGTGAAAGTGTACAAGAAGGATGAGGATGGACCTCATCCTCCAAATGCTGATGAACTGGAGAGCTGCCTTCTGTGTTTCTGTAGTTCTCAGCATATAACACCCCATCTAGTTAAAGACATGCCCAAACAAAGCCCTGTTTCTTCTCCTGAGAGATAATAACGTTCACAAAATGAAATGGAACAAGAAAGCTTCATGCCTTAGATGTCCTTTATCAGCACTACACATACATGCCAAGAGAGTTATTACCCTAATCACAAATGTCAACAACAAATTAGCCTTTCTTAAAATTCAGTGACAACAAAGACAGAAATTCAATCTCTGCATTCTCTAATCAGAGTCCATGTCATATATTATAGAAACATAGAATCAGTCAGAGTTGGAAGGCACCACAAGGATCATCCAGTTCCAACTCCCCTGCCATGGGCAGGAACACCTCACACTAGATCAGGCTGGCCAGAGCCTCATCCAGCCTGGCCTTAAACACCTCCAGGGATGAGGCTTCCACCACCTCCCTGGGCAACCCCTTCCAGGCTGTCATCACCCTCATGCTGAACAACTTCTTCCTAACATCCAGGCTGACTCTCCCCATTTCTAGCTTTGTTCCATTCCCCCCAGTCCTATCACCACCTGACAGCCTAAAAAGTCCTTCCCCAGCTTTCTTGTAGGCTCCCTTATGATACTGAAAGGCCACAATAGGGATCTGGGGGTGCTGCATATTAGCCAGCAGTATGCACAGGTGGCCAAGAAAGCTGGGGGTGCTGATTGACACCTGCCTAAACATGAGCCAGCAGTTGTACACTTTCACTGCTCTCCCTCTTACATAATGAGAAAGGCACTTAGAAAAATTGCTTAGTGGAAAGGGACCTAGGGTTCTAATTGACAAGCAGTGTGCCCAGGTGGCCAAGAAGGCCACAATAAGGTCACCTCTTTGTCTTCTCCTCTCCAGACTGAACAGCCCCAACTCCCTCAGTCTCTCTTCACAGCAGAGCAGCTCCAGCCCTCCGAGCATCCTCAAGGCCCTTCTCTGGACATCTTCTAGTACCTTCATATGCCTCTTGTACCAGAGGCTCCAGAACTGGATGCAGTCCTCCAGGTGGGGTCTCACCAGTGTGGAGCAGAGAGGCAGGATCACTGCCCTTGCCCTGCTGCCCACACTTCTCTTGCTGCAGCCCAGGTTGTGGTTGCTCTCTGGGCTGCAAGATTTGTATCTGTGATATTCTGCAATATTCTGTGAGTCTGTTGTGAGCTTGTTTTGTGGAGGCACACACACACATCACCTGTGCCACTAAAAATCATTTCAGTGTTCACTGCACAAATGTCTTCTGTCAAAATACTTTCTAGTGTTTTCATTTTCCTTTCTGTGGCATGGGGAAGTGCCAGTGCCAGGTTTTGTCCCCTCCTAAGCTTGCACACTTAGACACTCAAACAGGAGGCACACAAACCCGCACACTGCTTCACTCTGAAACCATTCCTTAGGCAATTCCAAGCTACTGCTTCCTGCTTAGACTCTGCAATGTAAAAGAAGAGGAAAATGGCTGCCAAGACTGTTTTGTGTCTGCTTCAAAAAGCAAGCAGAATATCTTACACTTCAGTAGATGTGCAAAATAAACTCATGCTGCCTGCAAGCTGTGAAACACTGAGAAACAGCCTGTCTGGGGCTTGACTGAAAGGAGATCCTTGTTGGGGGGAGCAATGCCACATTAAAGGGCACAGTTGATGCATCTGGAAAGAAGTTTTAAGAGCCTATACTCTGCCTGTAGTTCACATGTCCTGAACTTCCCTCTCATTGCCATAGGATGACATTCTTCACAGGCTCACAGGATAACAGGGTTTGGCAGGGATCCAAAGAGATCAACAAGTCCAACCGCCCTGCCAGAGCAGGGCCAGACAATCTAGATCTAGCTCAGTTCACACAGGAACACATCCAGACAGGCCTGGAAAGGCTCCACAGAAGGAGACTCCACAATCTCTCTGGGCAGCCTGTGCCAGTGCTCTGGGACCCTTACAGTAAAGATGTTCCCCCTTGTGTTGAGCTGGAACCTCCTGTGCTGCAGCTTCCATCCATTGCTCCTTGTCCTATCCCAGGGAGCAGTGAGCAGAGCCTGTCCTCCCCTCCTGACCCCTAGCCCTCAGGTATTTATAAAGATTGATTAGATTCCCCTCTCAGTCTTCTCCTCTGCAGACTAATCAGCCCCAGGTCCCTCAGCCTCTCCTCATCAGGCAGTGCTCCAGTCCCCTCATCATCCTCGTAGCTCTCTTCTGGACCTTCTCCAGCAGATCCCTGTCCCTCTTGAACTGGGGAGCCTAAAACTGAAGGCAGTACTCAAGATGAGGTCTCACCAGGGCAGAGTAGAGGTGGAGGACAAACTCCCTTGATCTGCTGGACACACTTTTCTTAGTGCACCCCAGGATCCCATTGACCTTCTTGGCCACCAGGGCACATTGCTGTGCCATGAATGTTCTTCACCAGCACTCCCAGCTCCCTCTCCACAGGGTTGCTCTCCAGCAGATCACCTCCCAACCTGTCCTGCTGCAGTTTATTATTCCTCCCCAGATGCAGGACTCTGCATTTGTCCTTGTTGAATCTCATTTGGTTCCTCTGTGCCCAGCTCCCAGTCTGTCCAAGTCTCATTGGATGGTCTCACAGCCTGCAGCTGTCTCAGCCAAGCCTCCCAGTTTGGTGTCAGCACTCAGCAGACACTCTGTCCCTCCTTGACAGTGTCCAAAGCCACACAGGATAATGTATTTCCAGAAGATGTGCCTCTTCCTACTGCTTTATTTCCTCAGTAGTTCACATTACTTAGCACAACACAGACATCTTCATACCATTTAGCAGCAGCATCACAGTTGTTACAAGAGTTGTTAAAAACAAAACAGAAAAGAGCTTCAGAAATTTGTAAGTGGGGCATTTCAGCTACCTCTAGTTATACCTAGGCCTGAGGCAAGCATATTGAAATCATTACCAGTTCCACATTGACACTGGGTTTGCTGGAATGCTCCAAGTGGAGTCTGATTAGAGCACTTTGTCAAAAACAGGTGATGGTTCTGTTTTTTCCTGAGTTAGATGCAGAAGCAGATCATTTCAGATTCAATGTTTGAAGGAATCTACAAGATTAACTTCAAATCATCCAGTAAGTAAATTCCAGGAGAGTGAAATTCAGATTGCTTAGTGTAACATTGACAGTGGTTAGGAGCAAAGCAGTGAACTTATTCTCACAAAAAAAAAAAAAAAAACAAAAAAAAACCCCAAACAAACAAACAAACAAACAAAAAAAAAACCAAACTTTTAAGTTGCAGTTTTGCATCAAAAGGTGGAACACAAAAATCCAGACTCAATTGTTTTGCCTTTAAGAAAAGGACAAAAAACCAAAACAGAGGAAATAAAACTATGATAAAATCTCCATGTTTAATGCACGAAGTGTTTTGAAATATTTTCTTTTGCATCTTGACAAACAATTCAGTTACTATAAGGAATCTTTCTGGATTATCATTTTTCCAGACTGACAGCAGCTGAATATGAGCCAGTAGTGTGCCCAGGTGGCCAAGAAGGCAAATGGCATCCTGGTCTGGATCAGCAATAGTGTGGTCAGTAGGAATAGGAAACTCATTCTTCTCCTGTACTCACCACTGGTTAGGCTACACCTTGAGTTCTGTGTCCACTTCTGGGCCCCCCAGTTTAAGAAGGATGTTGAGGTGTTAGAAAGTGTCCAGAGAAGGGCAGCAAGACTGGTGAGGGGCCTGGAGCACAGCCCTGTGAGGAGAGGCTGAGGGAGCTGGGGGTGTGCAGCCTGCAGAAGAAGAGGCTCAGGGCAGCAAGACTGGTGAGGGGCCTGGAGCACAGCCCTGTGAGGAGAGGCTGAGGGAGCTGGGGGTGTGCAGCCTGCAGAAGAGGAGGCTCAGGGCAGACCTCAGTGCTCTCTACAGCTCCCTGAAGGGAGGTTGTAGCCAGGTGGGGTTGGGCTCTGCTGCCAGGCAAGTAGTGACAGAACAAGAGGACACAGCCTCAAGCTGTGCCAGGGCAGGTCTAGGCTGGATGTTAGGAAGAAGTTCTTCCCAGTAAGAGTGATTGGCATTGGAATGGGCTGCCTGGAGAGGTGGTGGAGTCCCCATCCCTGGAGGTGTTTAAAAGGAGACTGGATGAGGCACTTAGTGTCATGGGTTAGTTAATTAGAAGGGTTAGGTGATAGGTTGGACTCAATTATCTTGAAGGTCTTTTCCATCATGGTTAATTCTGTGATTTCAGATTTCCAACCTTGCATTATTATGCTGATGGGAAATCTTCTCATCAAAATGCAGCCAATGCTTAGATTTCAGATGCACAGGAAAGGGGTGAATACAGTAACTGATTTTATTTTGAAATGGCTTTGCAGGTGACAGTTCCCAGTCCTGTTTGAAGCAAGCGACAAACAACCTAATGACTATGGGAGAGGCAGAGATGCTTAACAACTTCAGTGGGGTTTGGATCATTAACAGCAATTGAATGCAGGACTTGTATTGGTTTGAGTTTAGCTTCCCTGGGGACTCAAATATATCAAACAGAAACCAATACAATAATAGTAGGATGCCTTTCCCTCTCCCACCCTTTTTGGAAAGAAAGAAAGAAAGGAGAAGACAGAAGGGGTAAAAGCACTCAAAGAACAGTCTGGCTACGATTTGGAAGTTAAAAGAAAAAACTTTAACAATAAATAAAAGGTTTTTAAGGTAGAATTACAAATACGTATAGGGAAGAGAAAACAAGATACAAAATATATATCCAACCAGATGGATGGCAGTGGGTTGAAGAGTCCACCGTATGGTAGAGACTGGCCACGTGGCAGGAGAGTAGGAATGAGGATGGTGACAGTCAGGCAGGCCATGAGGGGAGGGTGAGAGAGCAACAGGAAGTTCCTCTGTTTATATAGGGGGTCCAGACAGGCAGTGGGAGTGGGCTAAACACTACACCTGGGGTCGAGCAGATGTGGGGTCAAGTTCTGACCACTCCCCCCACCCAGGAGGTTTAACCCTTTACAGGACTCCAGGGCAAGTTTTTGCCCTCAAATCAGATCAATTAGAGACATTTAAATACAGGGGTGTTTTCATCTAGGAGTCTTGCCTGTAGTAGTTATGTGTGGCATGGTGTGTTTCACCTCAGTGCAGTGCATTTGAGAGGAAACTTTGTGCTTGCTGACCACTTCACCTGAAGATTAGGAAACAAGGACTGGAAACACTTGGTGTGTCTTTTGCTGTTACCTTGAACGCAGCTATGCAGTGCAGGCTGAGTAATGTCATCACCAGCACCAGGAACACTGTGGCTAAGTTCCTCACATCCCAGATGGACTCGATCAAAGGGATGCTGCCAACCTGCCAGTCATAGCACAGAGTGATGGGTGCCAGCAGAAGCCATGCATTGAAGGCCAGAAGATAGGAGTAAGTGAGAAACCTGCAAAGAGAACACAGGCAACATAATCCATGGAGTGACTGCCAACACAGCCCTTTGGCAATCAGCAGGTGCTACATGGGAAGAGGAAAGAACAAAAACTGCAGACAGAGTCCATAGCACAGCCCTCTGTCAACAGAGAGATACTGATGTAGGTAAGGGGCACTTCAACAGATCGTTAACCTAAGATCAATATCTCTGTGTGTTTCCTATGCACCAGCCTTTAGAAAACCAACAGATCTGCAGCTGCCTTTTGAACAGCAGATTTTGGAAATGGCTGTCTACCAGCTTCAAATACAAAACAGTCCTCCTCTGTTTGGGTTTGACACATGATTCACGATTTCTCCTGTGTGTACAGTATCAGGCAACTAGGTGGGTTTTGAAAGTCTCTAGAGAAGGAGACTTAACAACCTCTCTGGGCAGCCTGCTCCAGTGCTCTGTGACCCTCACTGTAAAGAAGTGTCTCCTTGTGCTGAAGTGGAATGTCCTGTGTTCTAGACTGTATTTGTTGTTCTTTGTCTTGTCACTAGGCACCATCAAAAAGAGCCTGGCACATTCACCTGATGCCCACCCCTGAGGTATTGATAAGACCTCTCTCCAGACCAAACAGTCCCAGGTCTATCAGTCTTTCTTCATAGCAGAGATGTTCAAGTCCCACAACTGTGTGCAAGCTGCTCTAGGTGATTCTGCTTTGGCAGGGATGTTGGGCTCGATCTCTGGAGGTCCCTTCTGACACCTAACACCCTGTGGTTCTGTGACCTTACTGCCTTTTCTCTTTGTATCCCAGCACAGAGTGACTCACAGCCTACTAGGGCTGGGGACAGTTTACATGAGATCACAGTCCCACAGTATCACCAGGGTTGGAAGAGACCCCAAAGATCATCAAGGCCAAGCCATCACCACAGACCTCAAGACCAGACCATGAACACCTCCAGGGACGCTGACTCCACCACCTCCCTGGGCAGCCCATTCCAGCAGTCAATGACTCTCGCAGGCAACAACTTTCTCCTCCCCTCCAGCCTAAACTTCCCCTTGCACAGCTTCAGACTGTGTCCTCTTGTTCTGTTGCTGCTTGCCTGAGAGAAGAAAGCAACCTCCTCCTGGCTACAAGCACCCTTCAGGTAGCTGGAGACAGCAAGAAGGTCTCCCCTGAGCCTCCTCTTCTCCAGGTTAACCAATCCCAGCTCCCTCAGCCTCTCTCCAGAGGGCTGTGCTCGAGGCCTCTCCCCAGCCTCGTTGCCCTTCTCTGGACATGCTCAAGCACCTCAATGTCCTTCTTAAATGGAGGGGCCCAGAACTGGACACAGCACTCAAGGTGTGGCCTAAGCAGTGCAGAGTCCAGGGGGAGAATGAGCTCCCTGCTCCTGCTGGCCACACTATTGCTGATGCAGGCCAGGATGCCATTGGCCTTCTTGGCCACCTGGGCACACTGCTGGCTCATGTTCAGGCGGGTGTCAATCAGCATCCCCAGATCCCTTTCTGTTTGGCTGCTCTCCAGCCACTCCCACCCCAGATGTGCCACCAAAGTGACAGAGAAGCAGAAAGCCTTTCAAATTGTTGTAATCTTCATTAATTGGAATTCTCAACAGAAAGAAGATTAAGGAGGAATGAAAATGGAGAACATGCTGCCCTCTGGGAAGCATATGTAGGGTTCTCAGAAGGCTGAACAAGAAGAGCATGTGTACAACTGGGCTAAAGAAAGTAACCACAAAAAAGAAAATTAAACCCACATCCCCTCTCTCCACAGGCCTTTTGCTGCTTGACACACACCTGCTCAAAAACACATCCCCCTCAAAACACATTCACAAAGTTCAAATACTTCTGTATGCAAGAGGTTGGAGATTATTGCAGCAACTGTGAGGTCAAACAAGCAAAATAGTGACAAAGCCTTAGTATAGACAAACCCTTCCTTGGTTCACAAATGGAAAAATCCACCCTGTACAGACCACCAAAAGACAGAAAATACTCAAAAAGAAATACAACTCTATTCTGTGCTGTGTAGGGTTTCTCCCACCTGAGCCTGCTTTAGCTGCTGTTATCACACCCAGCTGCCATGGTAGCTTACTGGATTTATTCAAATGATAACAAAGGACGCCCAAGAGATGTAGACAGGAGATTGTTTCACTCACCACTTGAAAACACACATCTTTGGGGTCAAAATGCAGCCCCTTACAGCAGCATTCATAACCCTGTGTTATATTTCTGGCAGAAGGGGTAAGATACTGAGGCTAAATGTGACACTGCCACATTTTTGAAGTTTACAGCTATTTGGTATGTTTCTTTCTTCCCTCCTCCATTTTCCTTCCCCTTCACCATCCTCAGGAAGTAACCAAGGGAAAAAAGTGAGAGAAAATCATAGAATGGTTTAGGTAGGAAGGCACCTCAAAGATCATCCAGTTCCAAACCCCTGCCATAGGCAGGGACACCTCCCACTAGCACAGGTCTCTCAAGGCCTCGTCCAATCTGGCCTTGGGGTTCGGGTTTCCTATCCACCTAGGGTCAGGCTTCCCATCCACCTTAGGGTGCTCTTCTGCCCACCTAGGGGGTTAGGATTTCCACCCACCCACCTGGCAGCTCTTAAACCACAACATTATGTTATCCCAGGAGCTTAGGAGATTTTAGGAGCATACCTACAAATGACAACAAAGGTATTTTCATTTAATTGTCTGATGAGGCAAACTGCAATTTAAATTCTTCTCTGTGTTGCTGTTTGTGCCTGCTAGAATTCCAAGGGAGAAAAATCATAGAATCACAGAATGTCAGGGGCTGGAAAGGACCTCCAAAGCTCATCCAGTCCAATCCCCCTGCCAGAGCAGGATCACCTACAGCAGATCACACAGGAACACATCCAGGCAGGTTTGGAATATCTCCAGAGAGGGAGACTCCACAACCCCCACGGCAGCCTGTTTCAGGGTTCTGTCACCCTCACAGGGAAAAAATTCCTTCTCATGTTTACATGGAACTTCCTATGCCTCAGCTTGCACCTATTGCCCCTTGTCCTGGCACTGGGCATCACCCAGCAGAGCCTGGCTCCAGCCTCCTGGCACTCACCCTGCACATACTGATAAACATTGATGAGGTCACCTCTCCGGCTCCTCCTCTCCAAGCAGCACAGCTCCAGCTCCCTCAGGCTCTCCTTGTAACAGAGCTGTTCCATTCCCTTCAGCATCTTTGTGGCTCTGTGTTGGACTCTCTCAAGCAGTTCTACGTCTCTCTTGAACTGGGAGGCCCAGAACTAGACACAGCACTCCAGATGTGGCCTCACCAGAGCAGAGTAGAAGGGCAGGAGAATCTCTCTCAACCTACTAACCATAGCCCTTCTAATACACCCTAGAATGGTATTGTCCCTCCTGGTCACAATAGCGCATTGCTGGCTCATGGTCACCCTACACTAAGATCCCCAGATCCTTTTCCCCTTTGCTGCCTTCCAACAGCTCAGTCTCCAACCTATCCTGATGCCTGGGGTTCTTTCCCAGGTACCAGACTCTCCCCTTGCCCTTGTTGAATTTCATTCAGTTTCTCCCTGCCCAGTCCTCCGGCCTGTCCATGTCTGGAAGAATGGCAGCACAGCCTTCTGGTGTGGCAGCCACTCCTCCCATCTTGGTGTCACCAGCCTGTAACATCTCTTGCTCTATCAGTTAACCCCACACAAGACAGAATATTACTGGTGAGGTGAATGGTAGAATTTGTCTCTTAATTGGAAATATTTTTTATCCCAGACTGAGTATCAGCATTTACATTACAGCAGAGTAATTTTGTCTTATTTGCACACTGAACATGGAATTCCAGGTTTCAGTGGGTATCAAGTTGTTTCCTTTCACTTCCCAGCATCTCTGGTTTGTTCAGAAACACATAGTTCTTCTTGTAGGTAGCAGGTGTTGTCACGGTAACAGAGTTTGTTTAAATTTTTTTGTTTAAATGTACTGCCATGTGCTTTGTTTGACATAAACACAGGATGATTCATATCTAGACCCCAATGCAGAAAACAAGTGTCTGAACTTACAGTTTCTGCTGTTGTTTACCTAGGGAGAGGCTACTAGCTGCATAAACAACAAAATACCTGAAGGACTTTTTGCTGTAACAGAGACTAATAAGATTGGAACAGTCCTAGTCTCAGCTCTACAAAGCCTGGGCAATTATTATCTATTATCTATTATCATAGAATGTTAAGGCTGGAAGGGACCTGAAAAATCATCCAGTTACAACCTCCCACTAGAATAGGTCACTCAAGGTCTCCAACCTGGCCTTGAACACCTCCAGGGAGGAAGCATTCACAACCTCCCTGGGCAACCTGCGCCAATGTCTCACCACCCTCACTGTAAACAACATCCTCCTAACATCCAGTCTAAATCTCCCCTCTGCCAGTTTAAATCCATTGCCTCTTGCCCTGTCATTACAAGACCTTGTCAATAGTCCCTCCCCAGCCTTCCTGTAGGCCCCCTTCAGATACTGGAAGATCTCCTGGAAGCCTTCTCTTCTCCAGGTTGCAGGGCCCCAACTCTCTCAGTCTGTCCTCACAGCAGAGCTGCTGCAGCCCTCTCAGCATCTTCGTGACCTCCTCTGGACCTGCTCCAACAGTTCATAGAACCATAGAATGGTAAGGTTGGAAGGGACCTCAAGGATCATCTAGTTCCAAACCCCTGTCATAGGCAGGGACACCTCCCACTAGTACAGCTCACTCAAGGCCTCATCCACTCTGGCCTTGAAC
>VWZE01002689.1:69288-83335 GCA_013396675.1 Eubucco bourcierii | reverse complement strand
CTGTGGTGATGGGTTGGACTTAATGAGCATTGAGGTCTCTTCCAACCCTGGTGATACTGTGATATATGTGTGTGTGTGTATATATATATATATATATATATATATATAAAAATAAGTAAATAGATAGATATAGATATACATCTATCAAGGAGACCTTAGAATAGCCTTCCAATATCTGAAAAATGCCTACAGGAAGGCTGGGGAGAGGCCTCGAGCACAAGCCCTACTAGGAGAGGTTGAGGGAGTTGGGATTGTTTAGCTTGGAGAAGAGGAGGTTCAGAGGGGACCTTATTGCTGTCTACAACTACCTGAAGGGTGGTTGTAGCTAGGGGGAAGTTACCTTCTTCTCTCAGGCAAGCAGCACCAGAACAAGAGGACACAGTCTCAAGCTGTGCCAGGGGAAGTTTAGGCTGCAGGTGAGGAGAAAGTTCTTGACTAGAAAGTTCTTTAGACTAGATGTTAGGAGGAAGTTCTTTACAGTGAGGGTGGTGAGACACTGGAACGGGTTGCCCAGGGTGGTTGTGGCTGCTCCCTCCTTGGAGGTGTTCAAGGCCAGACTGGAAGAGGCCTTGAGTGAGCTGTACTAGTGGGAGGTGTCCCTGCCAATGGCAGGGGGTTGGAACTAGATGATCCTTGAGGTCCCTTCCAACCTTACCATTCTATTGATTCTATGATTCTACTACATTACTGTTCTTCAGAAAACTTCATCTGTGTGGTGATTAAAACTTAGGAACCAAAGCACACACTGTAAAGCAAGCCAGATGATTTTGGTGTCTACTTACTTTCAAACATGAAGATTTAAGCACCACATCTGACTTAAATGTCAGCCTAGTTTTCAAGGACTGAGTTCTGGAAAGTGCAAAGTTCTAAGAGTTCCCACTGACTTTCATCAGGCTCCAGAACACATGAGTGAGATGAAACTAAGCCTTCAGCTTTCTCTCACTGTGAAAGGTCAGGCTGGCCTTCAAGTGTTCACCATGGCACTGCTCCAAAATCCATCAGAGCCCAAAGGAAAGGCTCTTAGTGACTTTAAGAGCATTTAGATCAAACTGCAGTCTTTTGTTCCCTACTGTTGTTTATATGAAACTCAATCACCTTGTTGACTTGCAGCAGGAAGAGAAATGCTGGGTTGCCTTTTGTTTCCACTCCAGTGGGTGGAGGGAGGAGAGCCTTCAATTAATCACATTGCCTGACTTTTCAGGAACCTGTTGTCACTCACTTGTAGTTTTAACTAACTGCAACACTTTGGGCACAAAATGTACCAGACAAATATTTTCTCTAGATGAAATTATTCTGGGAAAGGATCAGCCAGAACAGTTCAGCTTTACTTGATTAAGAGGAGGACTTTTATCAGTGTCAAGAAGCCTGTCAACTTCACCCTTGAGAAACTGCATCACCTCATACCACCTAAGACTCAGGAAGTGGCTGTCACCTCCATACTGTCTTGCTTGCCACCCTCTAGAACTGTCACCCGTGGTCAGGCAAGCTACAAGATCAGGTGGCAGTGCCTGTGGGGAGGTGAGGACATGCAATCCCCACTGTTTTGCCATGCTCAGCAGGAATCTGGCTTTTAACCAAAAGAGTGTAAGCCAAAGTTGTTCCAGCTGGAACAACTGTTAGGGCTAATGTGCTGTTTGTAAAAGCATCCCTTCGGCAGGAAGGGTAAACTTTTAGGCTGCTGAGAGCCAGAAAAGTGCAGCTGTGTTTCAGGGCCTTGCAAACACTGGTCTTGGTCTGAACACCATCACAGCATGTGGAAGAACCCTTATTCTTACCATCCCTCTGGTTTCTCAAGCCAGAAAAAAGCCAAAAAATGAATGTAAATGGTAGGCAGTAGCTGCTCCTTCCTCCCTGGCAATACAATGCAGAAACACTTACTCTTAAAACATCTTGAGTTTGACTTTTTTTTTTGTTTGCCTGTGAGTAATTAAAATGCTGCCCACATCTTGCACCTTCCTTGCAGCAAGCATAACACCACAGAAGCAACTCGATCCTGTTCTAAGGCATGAGCTCACCTGCAAGTCAAAGTTAATTTGAAGTACTGCACTGCACTGCAGATTAGCTGCAGCCACTGCAGGGCTGGCCTTTAGAAAGCATTTCAGAATCAGAATTAACCAGGTTCAAGGTCATTGAGTCCAACCTATCACTTAACACCTTCTAATTAACTAACCCATGGCACTAAGTGCCTCATCCAACCTCCTCTCAAACACCTTTAGGGATGGGGACTCCACGGCCTCTGAGGGCAGCCCATTCCAAATGGCCAATCACTCTTGCTGTAAAGAACATCTTCCTAACATCCAGCCTAAATCCTGAGAGGCCACTCACAGTTTATCATCTCCAGGAAAACAAACACACACACCCCAAAACAAACCCAACCACGCAAACAAATAGAAACCAAAGCAAGCAAATAAGGAAACCAAAGCAAACACAAAACAACCAAACCAAAGCAAACACAATCCCCTCTCCCCTCAAAACATCCAAACCCACACAGACACTGGCTGCAAATCACCACTCTGTGCTAGAGAGCATCTGGGCAGCAAACTGGAATGAAAGCAAGGAGTAACTGGAAACGGGAGAAGTCAAGAGTCCAGAGAGCCCTGAGCTTTCCGATCCTTGCCTCAAACACTTCTGCTGCTTTGCAGCTTCAGTTAAGAAGTAAACTGTCATGGAGAGAATCAATTAAAAAAATCAAAACAATTAAAATAAAAACCAAAATAAAATAAAGCCCAAAGTTTCTGCTTTGTGAAAGCTACTTTCCTGATAACATGATTCCTTGATTGGCAAGAGACCTCTCTACCCATCAGATCAACCTGTGGTGTATCGGTTATGCTCCACCCATCCAAGCTTTCCAAGCACCACATACACAATTTCCAGTGGAAGTTAATGAGCCTGCTACTTGCTTCAGTGAATGCAACCAGTAAAACACCTCACCTTTGACAGCGCCATGGACAGAGGAATCAGTGCAGCCTCAGTAAGCATGCAGATGGCACCAAGCTGTGTGGCATAGTCGACTTGCTACAGGGCAGGGATCCATCCCTAGGGACCAGGACAGGCTGCAGAGGTGTGCCCAGGCCAACCTCAAGACATTCAACAAGGCCAAGTGTAAGGTCCTGCTCCTGGGTAGGCACAATGCCAAGCACAACTCCAGGTTGGGTGGGGAATGGTTGAGAGCAACCCTGAGAAACAGGACCTGGGGGTCTGGGTTGATGAAAAGCTCCAGAAGAGGCTGCAGTGTGAGTGCAGCCCAGACAGCAACTGTGTGCTGGGCTGCAGCAAGAGCAGCGTGGGCAGCAGGGCAAGGGAGGGGATTCTGCCCCTTCGCTCTGCTCTCCTCAGAGCACACCCGGAGTCCTGTGTGCAGTTCTGGAGCCCCCAGCACAGGAAGGACATGGAAGTGTTGGAGTGGATCCAGAGGAGGCCATGAAGATGCTGAGAGGGCTGCAGCAGCTCTGCTATGAGGACAGGCTGAGAGAGTTTGGGGTTCTGCAACCTGGAGAAGAGAAGGCTTCCAGGAGACCTTGGTGTGACCTTCCAGTATCTGAAGGGGGCTACAGGAAGGCTGGGGTGGGACTATTGACAAGGTCTTGCAATGACAGGACGAGGGGCAATGGGTTTGAACTGGCAGAGGGGAGATTTAGACTGGATGTTAGGAGGAAGTTGTTTGCAGTGAGGGTGGTGAGACACTGGCACAGGTTGCCCAGGGAGGTTGTGGCTGCTCCCTCCCTGGAGGTGTTCAAGGCCAGGTTGGAGGAGGCCTTGAGTGACCTGTACTAGTGGGAGGTGTCCCTGTCTAAGGCAGGGGTTGGAACTAGATGATCCTTGAGGTCCCTTCCAACCTTACCATTCTATGATTCTATGACTGGTGTAGGTGAAAAACAACCCACAGTTTATGTATTGAAATGAAAATGAACTGCAAATGCAAGCTGGGCAAGGAAGTTTGCTGACTGTCAGCAACACACAGCGTGTGAAGTGCAGTAGCATTTTACAGGTAAAACTGCAGCTTGCAATTACATCTAAAGTTACACTGAGCTTTGCTCAGACAACCTTAAGATCAGCCAAAGCTCTTCAATTGTTTTCAGCTAAGGCAACCAAAGAAACTACTATTACAACAGATTAACTGCTTTATACACTTCTTAAACAGCTGCCTTGCATAAAGTATTTTACAGGTCAGATTTCCACGCATTTGCCAAGTACACCAGGCTGCCAAACACCCTAGTACTGGTGGCAACCACACCCTATCACCTGCCCCACCTTGCCCAGAGTAATGTGGATCCCCATGCCAAAGCACACACACACACACACACATGCATTCATTCCCATGAGAGCAGGCGTGGGATGTCTGTAGAAAAACTGTGTTGACAGCAGCATAGCAAAATGGCACCCTCCAGAGCAGGCAAACACTGCAAGCTGGGGGTCTCCCCAGACATTCATGATGAAATGGTAAAACGAAGGAGAAGATATCACCAGGTTTGCTAAAGGAGTTTGCAAAGAGCCCATTTGGGCAGAGGTTCCACCTCTGCTTCCTGCTGTCTTTCCCACCAATTGCCTGCTTGCTATCTTGTAAAGGCTTTTCAGGAACACTTTCTGAAGCAAGCAGAATAACAATAAATAGTAAATCCAAGAAATGCTTAATAATGCAGAGACTTCACTTGCACAGTTCAAAGGGAGGCCAAGACAGATATTTGGCAGCTCTAGCTTCCTGAAAAGCACAGTTCATCCTGAAATCAGTTACATCACCAGGGCCCTCAGAGAGTTTATAATTGAAGCCAGCAGCATAGGTGGCCTAGTAAAACTCAGCACTGTGCAGTTTACAGGAACATAAACTTTGCTGGTACCAGATGGACTCTGTGTTAATCAAAACAAACCTAAGAAGCAGGCAGCTTTTTTCATTTGCCTGTACCACTGGAGGCATCTCCAGTTCACAGAGCAAAGCAGGGCAGCTGCTCAGCTGTTCCTTGCCACGACTGTGCCAGCTACTGCAGCCCAGCATCAGCCAAACGCTGGCCCCGCACTGCAGCTGACTCAGCTCTGCTATATAACATGNGATGCAGCCCAGCACTCGGTTGCTATCTGGGCTGCATGCGCACGCTGCATGTTCATGTTGAGCTTTTCATCTACCCAACTTCTCTTTGGAAGTTTTCTCAAGGGAAGCAAACAAACAATTAAAATGTATGATGGATGCTCACCATCAGGGACATCTAGAAGACCAAGGTAAATATGCTGTATAACAAGCCTTGCTATTTCAAGAGCTTGTTTTGATCAGATCCCTCCACTGTGAGATCATCTCTCCCATTTATGTTTTTCTCAGGAAGCAGATCTAAATCCCAGCAACCACCAGGAGTCTGAAGTAGCGCTTTCAAAACCGTGATAGTAAAGGAAGATGTTAGAAGGATGAGTATAAAAGCAATATTAACTTAATTGTTCATAACGGGCTGAGAGAGTTGGGGCTCTTCAGTCTGGACAAGAGAAGGCTTCCAGGAGACCTTAGAGTAGCCTTCCAGTATCTGAAGGGGGCCTACAGGAAGGTTGTGGAGGGACTATTGACAAGGTTTTAACCTGTCAATGCAGGGATGGACGACACCTGGCACAGTTACAGTGTTTGCAAAGGAAAAGAAAAGTAACCTCCTCCTACTCCCATCTTTAGGAGCAGCCTTGGCATTCTGTGCCATGTATGTGTGGCATCCTTGGTCATGATCTCCCTGGAGAGCTCTAAACCTCAGCCACCACTGTCCATACAGACCCATATGCATGAACACACACAAACAAGAGCTGGTTTACCAATTCTTATGAAAGTCACAACTGTTTTAAGTCACTTCCACTGATAATGCCACATATTCTTCATGTATATTTTTGCTTGGGGCCACATTTGAAATTCTTGCTGTTTATTGGATTTTTGGGGCAAGCAGAGCAGGGCATGAGTGTGTGGCACATACAGCAGAGAAGGTGAAGCCAGTTGTGGTCTTCCCTTGTTCTTTCAGGCAAGACAANTGAAGGGGGCCTACAGGAAGGTTGTGGAGGGACTATTGACAAGGTCTTGTAATAACAGGATGAGGTTGGACGAGACCTTGAGTGACCTGTACTAGTGGGAGGTGTCCCTGCCTATGGCAGTGGGTTGGAACTAGATGATCCTTGAGGTCCCTTCCAACCTTAACCGTTCTATGATTCTATAAGGCACTTCTAGGCCAGACATTTTTAAGCTTAACAGCAGATGTTTTAAGTGAATGTCCTCCTAGATGGATACATATTTCCAAACCACTCTGACAGACTCCTCTGCTGAGAATGTACAAGTTCTAGGGGAGCCACAGGACTCAATATTCTTAAAAGTCCTTTCCAATCAAAATGATTCCATGATTCTTTAACTTTCTTATAATCTGTCCAACCCTACATTGGAGAAGTATCTTTTCAACCTCCTTAAGGACAACCATTGAAAGGCAAGTGTACATGATATTCCAGGGAGAAAAACCATTATGGGGGGGAAAAAAAAAATAAAAGAAGAAAAAAAAAACCAATATACTGCAGATATGTCTGAGTTTTTAACCTGTCAATGCAGGGAAAGAAAACACCTGGCACAGTTACAGTGTTTGCAAAGGAAAAGAAAAGTAACCTCCTCCTACTCCCATCTTTAGGAGCAGCCTTGGCATTCTGTGCCATGTATGTGTGGCATCCTTGGTCATGATCTCCCTGGAGAGCTCTAAACCTCAGCCACCACTGTCCATACAGACCCATATGCATGAACACACACAAACAAGAGCTGGTTTACCAATTCTTATGAAAGTCACAACTGTTTTAAGTCACTTCCACTGATAATGCCACATATTCTTCATGTATATTTTTGCTTGGGGCCACATTTGAAATTCTTGCTGTTTATTGGATTTTTGGGGCAAGCAGAGCAGGGCATGAGTGTGTGGCACATACAGCAGAGAAGGTGAAGCCAGTTGTGGTCTTCCCTTGTTCTTTCAGGCAAGACAAACCTTATTCTGTGTGGGCAACCTGACCTAGTTTAGGATGTCCCTGCTTACTGCAAAGGGGGTTGGACTAGATGACCTTTGGAGGTCCCTTCCAACCCAGACCATTCCGTGTCTCTGTGGGATGAAAGCAGAAGAAGAAAACTGGGAGGAACAGGGAATAGAGGAGACAGAGGCTCCTGATAACAGTAAGTTATCAGGAATATAAAAAGAAGAAAGCACCAAAATGGAGTTAACAGATAAAAGCTGTGACCAAGAAGATGAAAAAGGGCTTCCCTTCATACCAGACATTCCAGCAACAAAAGGAGGAGACAAGGTGGAAAAAGGTTAACAGGAAAAATAAGACCTCATCAAAGCACAGTCACCTTCCAGTAGATCTCAGGAAACCAAAGCAGCATGCCTGCAGCTTAAAGTTTCCACTGATTTCAGCTGATTTATTTTCTCTGCATCATGTTTACACCCAAGGTGCTGAAACTCACCATCAAGCTCATTATTGCCTGTCCTAGGCCAATTAAGGGCTGGTACAGGCACACTGCAAGCAACTGCAGCACTGACAGCAGCTTTTGGCTGCTCCACACAATTAACTGCAGGCTGCTATTTTCAGCTGCTTGTTGTTCTGACAAGCTTTATTCACTCAGACTGAAAGTTTTCTCTTCCAGGAGCTTGTGTCAAGCCCAAGCTGCTTTCTTCCTGAAAAGTGTTAGATAAAACAGTTAAGGTTGTTCCTGATAAAGCAATTAGTGAGATTTGCCTGTATCAACCAAGCTGTACAACTGCTTCACTTGGTTCTGTACTGTGGAGCAGGGATTTGATATTCAACAGAGGAACTGCAGAGATGCTGCTGTTCTTGCTTTCAGTGACAACTCACTCTTCTTCCGGGCAGGACCAGCCACTGGGAGGAAAAAAAAGTAAATCTCCATTCACAATGCTTACTACAGGTTTGTATCAATTCCCCACAGTGTCCAGCCCTACCAATCACTATCTAGCAGGATCCTACAGAAACAGCATCAGACTCTCCTTGCACAGCTCCTGTACAGCCACTGAGATAGGAGGTTCTTCCTCCAGCAATGCCTGCATCCCACACAGAAGAGACCATTTGCTTGGGCTGCAGAGGTCTGAAAATTTGTGTCTGAAGAAAAGGTTTTGTCAGTATGTGCTACAATACAAGGAAGAGAAGCAAAAAATGGAAAAAGAAAAGGCAGGCACAAGAAGGAAAAGGATAGGAACAAAGAGAAGTCAGGAAGGAGAGAAAGGAAGAGAAAGATGGAGATGAAAATATTTAGATCTCTGCTTCTGTCAGAGCTCCAGAGGCAGTATCCAAGAAATCTGGCGCCACTGGAGCTCCATTCAGTTCCATCCCCAGTGAGCACTCCAGAGCTGGACTGCAGCACCAAAGGGAGGAAAGAGCCTGCCTTCCCCAGGGCAGCTCCACTTAGCAAAGCAGCTGTGCTTTCCATGAACCCATCTAGCATGAGCAGATGGGATTGAAAACACAGAGGACAGCCAGGACTCCTACGGGCTGACTGCTGCCTTTGTGTGTTTGCACAGAACAGAGCTGGCTGCTCTCAAACACAGCCTGCCCCAAAACACAGCGCAACATCCACAAGTCGGGCTTGGTAAAGGGGCCACTTGCAGACCCACTACACAGACGCAGGGAATATTTGGGCTCTGCAAGCTATCTAAAACATACTCACAGGACCTCAAAAAACTAGCTGACTCTCCAGCTTTTAAGTGAAGAGGGGAGAAGGCTGTCCTGCAGTCATGCACAAGACTCTGTTACTGTGACAGGGAATTACAGAGGGGGGAACCCAGTGTCAGAAAGAGAACTGACAAACGTGCCACAAGAGAGGTGGAGAGGCCCTGCTGCATTGCTTTGAGGGTCTTCACAGTGCTTTCCATGTCAGCAAACACACACTGGTCCAACTTGTCTGCTAATACACAGAGGGAAGCACAGTGGCCTTGCAATCGTGTAGATGTAATTAGGAAGTTAAGGTTTTAGCTTTCTACCATTATCTTTACCTAAGGTCCCAGTATGCAAACCTCTGAAGACTCCTCCAACCTGGCCTTGAACACCTCCAGGGAGGGAGCAGCCACAACCTCCCTGGGCAATCTCTGCCAGTGTCTCACCACCCTCACTGGAAAGAACTTCCTCCTAACATCCAGTCTAAATCTCTCCTCTGCCACTTCAAACCCATTGTCCCTTGTCCTGTCATTGCAAGACCTTGTCAATAGTCCCTCCACAGCCTTCCTGGAGCCCCTTCATATCCTGGAAGGCTACTCTAAGGTCTCCTGGAAGCCTTCTCTTCTGCAGGCTACAGAGCCCAAACTCTCTCAGCCTGTCCTCACAGCAGAGCTGCTGCAGCCCTCTGAGCATCCTTGTGGCCTCCTCTGGACAAGTTCCAACACTTCCATGCCCTTCCAGTGCTGGGGGCTCCAGAAATGCCCACAGGACTCCAGGTGGGGTCTGAGGAGAGCAGAGCAAAGGGGCAAAATCCCCTCCCTTGCCCTGCTGCCCACACTGCTCTTGCTGCAGCCCAGCACACAGTTGCTGTCTGGGCTGCACTCACACTGCATGCTCATGTTGAGCTTTTCATCACCCCAGACCCCTAGGTCCTTTTCCTAAGGGCTGCTCTCAGGCATTCACTACCCAGCCTATAGACAGAAAGAAAGTTTTTCCTTTCTGGAAAATTCTTAATCTGACATTTGATCTGGCAGGTGTCTCTGCTTCTGTCAGACTAGATAAAGCAATCTGTAAATATGTTACCATTAGCTCTAAATAAAAAAATAAATGGTAAAAAACCCCACAACAACCCAACATCCTTCAGAGCTGGGATCCCTTCAGAGAAACTTCTTGACGTTTGCATTCAAATATGACTCAATGCCAAAGTCACAGAGCAACATAGAAAGAATCTGACAGAAAACAGGACAGGCTGGAGAGCTGGGCCCAGGCCAACCTCATGAAATTCAACAAGGCCAAGTGTAAGGTCCTGCACCTGGGTAGGCACAATCCCAAACACAAATACAGGCTGGGTGGGGAATGGCTGGAGAGCAGCCCTGAGGAAAAGGACCTTGGAGTCTGGGTTGATGAAAAGCTCAACATGAGCATGCAGTGTGAGTGCAGCCCAGACAGCAACTGTGTGCTGGGCTGCAGCAAGAGCAGTGTGGGCAGCAGGGCAAGGGAGGGGATTCTGCCCCTTTGCTCTCCTCTCGTCAGACCCCACCTGGAATCCTGTGTGCAGTTCTGGAGCCCTCAGCACAGGAAGGACATGGAAGTGTTGGAGTGGGTCCAGAGGAGGCCACCAAGATGCTCAGAGGGCTGCAGCAGCTCTGCTGTGAGGACAGGCTGAGAGAGTTGGGGCTCTGCAGCCTGGAGAAGAGGAGGCTTCCAGGAGACCTTAGAGTAGCCTTCCAGTATCTGAAGGGGGCTCCAGGAAGGCTGCGGAGGGGTGGGGGCTATTGACAAGGTCTTGCAATGCCAGGACAAGGGGCAATGGGTTTGAACTGGCAGGGGGGAGATGGAAACTGGATGTTAGGAGGAAGTTGTTTGCAGTGAGGGTGGTGAGACACTGGCACAGGTTGCCCAGGGAGGTTGTGGCTGCTCCCTCCCTGGAGGCGTTCAAGGCCAGAATGGATGAGGCCTTGAGTAAGCTGTACTAATGGGAGGTGTCCCTGCCTATGGCAGGTGGTTGGAACTAGATGATCCTTGAGGTCCCTTCCAACCTTACCATTCTACGATTCTACAAAAATAATTGGAAAACTGGCAGCCAATGACTTCTTTTGTCAGCAGCCCGACAAGTAAACTGCGCCTGTGCTGTTACCGCTGACACAAAACACTTGGCACTATGCTTCCAACAGCTGCTATCTGCTGCTTGTTCATGCAACCATCTACACACAAATCCTTAAATTCTTCAAATTAAAACCAGACCTGTTCTTTCAACAGAGAGATCTGGACAGACTGGGAGCTGGGCACAGAGGAACCAAGTGAGGTGCAACAACAAGGACAAGTGCAAAGTCCTGCACCTGGGGAGGAAGAATAAACTGCACCGGGACAGGTTGGGAGGTGATCTGCTGAAGAGCAGCCCTGTGGAGAGGGAGCTGGGAGTGCTGGTGGAGAACATTCATGGCACAGCAATGTGCCCTGGTGGCCAAGAAAACCAATGGGATCCTGTGGGCCATTAAGAAATGTGTGTCCAGCAGATCAAGGGATCTTCTCTCCCCCTAAACTCTGACCTCATCTTGAGTACTACCTTCAGGTTTGGGCTCCCCAGTTTAAGAGAGACAGGGATCTGCTGAAGAGGGTCCAGTGCGGGCTACAAGGACATTTAGGGGACTGGAGCACTGCCTGATGAGGAGAGGCTGAAGAACCTGGAGCTGATTAGTCTGCAGAGGAGAAGACTGAGAGGGGAATCTAATCAATGTTTCTAAGTATCTGAGGGCTAGGGGTCAGGAAGGGGGGAACAGGCTCTGCTCACTTGCTCCCTGCAACAGGACAAGGAGCAATGGATGGAAGCTGCAGCAAACAGGCTCTGCTCACCTGCTCCCTGCAACAGGACAAGGAGCAATGGATGGAAGCTGCAGCACAGGAGGTTCCAGCTCAACACAATGGGGAACATCTTTACTGTAAGGGTCCCAGAGCACTGGCACAGGCTGCCCAGAGAGATTGTGGAATCTCCTTGTGTGGAGCCTTTCACGGTCTGTTTGGATGTGTTCCTGTGTGAGTTGAGCTAGATTGTCTGGTCCTGCTCTGGCAGGGGAGTTGGACTCTGGGTCCCTTCCAACTCCTAACATCCTGTGAGCCTGTGATCACAGGGCACTCATGGTTTTGTTATGACAGGGATCATCTGGGAAAAATAAAAATTAGAAATCCAGGCTGGCCAGTAAAAATTAATGGTTTTCTTTAAACGGATTTCCTCTGCAAAGCTATTCTTTATATCTCATCCCAGCAGACAGTAAATGGTAAAAGCCAAAAGCACATCAATAAAAGAATAAATCTGACACTTGACAGAAGCAGAAAAAATATTTGCTTTTTATCCTATTTTGACCACAATTCAGTATCATCTATTCCCAGAACAATATGACCACAAATATTCCAGTCTAAGTCACTACGATATTTGCTTCAAACTGCATTGGCAACTTCCAGAAATAAGCAGCAGCAAGAAACTACATGAGTTTGTAGTCTGCATCTCCACACAAGCGAATTTAAATTCTGATATTTAAAAGCTTGGCAAGCATGAAAGCCCCTGCCTAAATGCTCCCAGCAAAGCTTACGGGATGCTGCACTCAGCCAAAACCACAAAGGAGCTCTTGCCCTGGGGATTTTTCAGGAGCCTGTGACACATCCCTTGACCATAAGTTTTTTGCAGGATGAGGCTGGAGTTGACACTCAGTAGTGCTCAGATGCGTATTTGCAGGGACAACCAAACCTTCCCACACAAATGACAGCCTCTCTTCCCCAGAGAAGCCACAAGAGAAGACACATCACTTCCTTGGCTTGATAGAAACCCATGGAGAATGTATCATGAAATTTCTATCAGGCTTCCTTGCCCTTCAAACTGCTACCAAGAGCACTTTAACAAGGGCATCTCTTCACCTCTGCAACCACACCACGCAATGCATCTCCACAAAGTCAAAGAGACAATCACTGGCTAACACAGAGGGCATTCTCTGGCATCACACGTTTCATAAGCCAACCAAAAGGAGGTGTGGGCAGACAGGACCTACTGAGAAAGAGGAGCCACACATAGTGAGAAAGGTTGTCTGGACTCCAAACAGTGATAGGATCTGATGGAAAATGATCTGTATGTCCAGATAAGACACCACAAGTGATGGAAAGATGAAAAGGTATATCTGAGCTACCACAAACACATCTGCTCATTCTCAAGGGATGATGGTAGCTCTTGCAGGTAAACCACTGCTGCATAGGTGCATGGACACATCCAGGACCTCAGCCTCGAAGGCCACCAAGAGAATCACTGCGGAAGAACAGCAGCACAGGCTCTGCTTCGCAGCACTGCAGCAGTCCCATTTCAACTGAAGCAGGAGAAACTATTTGTGCTGGTTTGAAGCTAATTGGAATATTTTAATAGAGAAAATTACAGTATAGGCTGTGAAAGGAAAAACAATGGTGATGTCTGCTTCACTCATAGGCATGCTGAAAATTGTTTGGGAAAAAGAAACCAAAACATAGCTAAGGTATTCTCTCTCTGTCTCTTGCTGGGGACACGGAACAGCGTCTGGGGTGGTCTAGCAGCTTCTGGGCTCTGGTTTCTCCTTGCCTATTAATCTTCACTAACCACTTTCCTTCTAACCTCCGTGGCTGACCCTCCACATTCATGTTGCTCATAAAGCAAACCTTGGGGTAAGCTATAGGGGTGGGGAGAAGGTGGAAGGGTGGTTAGGAGCCCATTCTGGGGTCTCTGATTTCTGGGAGGGGAGTTGTGTTTCTGTATTCCCTTTAACTTGTGTATTTCTGTAACTCTTCCTGTCTGCTGTGTCTATCTCTGCTTGTACATTGTGCTGAGTTGTAAATAAAGCTTCAGTCCTTAACTTCCAGCTGGCTGAGTTCTAGTCTGGGTCATTTTACAAAGTGTGGGTGGCAGGGAACTCCCAAACCATCACACTACTCTTGACAATTCTCTGGTAAAGAAGCCTCAGTACAAGCAATGCTGCAGGAAAACCCATGCAGAGACTCTTGCACAGATGCACTTGCAGGAAACAAGTATGTTCCTTAAACCAATACTTCTCCTTCTCTTGTTCCTCTTCAATACTTGCACCGTTTCTGTTTGATCCTACTACCAAACATAATAAGCAGCCTCTTGCTGAATAATGAAGGAAAAAAAGTACCAAACCATGGGTAATATAGCCAGAAAAGACTGAATATAGACAGCTACCATTACTGCTCTATTTGATTAATGGAACACCTGGAAAGCAGCAATGGCACAAACACTGCCAGAGAAATAAAGACTTGTTGAAAGTGCCAGCCACGTATGCCGCCAGCCACGCACACACACGCCGCCCACGCACGCCCCCAGCCACGCACACGCACGCTGCCCACGCACGCCCCCAGCCAAGCACATGCACGC
>VWZE01002689.1:34420-59687 GCA_013396675.1 Eubucco bourcierii | reverse complement strand
TCTTTGATCACATTGTATGATTCTGTGCTCCGCAACCTCCCTGGAGGTGTTCAGGACCAGGTTGGATGAGGCCTTGAGCAATCTGCTCTAGGAGAAGGTGTCCCTGCCTATGGCAGGGGGTTGGAACTGGCTGACCTTTGAGGTCACTTCCAATCTTACCATTCTATGATTCTATAATGTTCTCCTATTATGTGGGACACCTAATACAAGCTCAAAAGACAACTCCTAACAAAAGCTGAAGTTCTATTTTGTATACCCTGAAGAAATAGCCTGCACAGAATTCCTCTATTCATACTCATGATGTTAGGAAGAAGTTCTTTACAGTGAGGGTGGTGAGACCCTGGGGCACAGGTTGCCCAGGGAGGTTGTGGAGCACAGAATGTGATCGAACCTCCCTGAAGGTGTTCAAAACCAGGTTGGATGATGCCCTGAGTGACCTGTACTAGTGGGAGGTGTCCCTGCCTATGGCAGGGAGTTGGAACTAAATGATCTTTGAGGTCCCTTCCAACCTTACCATTCTATGATTCTATAAGAAGGCAGTTGCTAATCACCATATCTCACAGGAAAGATGTCTCACCTGCACTTCTTTCAAGACCCATCACAGAAACATTCTCTCTGTAGCCTGATTTCCTTAAGTGTGGTAAAACGAGGGCAACAGGCTATTTAAGTGTGATTTACAACATGGTATGTGTGTAGTAGTTTCTTACTGCCTTCTGGGAACACTTTCCTGCATCAGGCACCTAACTCCTACGTCCACTCATAACTAAGTCCTAACTCATAACCCACTTGCTTAACAGATTTGTGGACAAAAGTAGGACTACAGCAACAATTTATTTTCTACCGAACATTAATTGCTTTAATACCTAAACACTATTCAAAGTGAACAAAAGTTATGAAAGCCTTTAACATACCCTCACTGACATGGCAGGGCTAAAAAGTGAAACAAAGGGGGCTCCTTCAGCTTTTTGGACAATTGACTAAGACACAAGATAAAGCCTTATGGAAGCTTAAAAGGAGTCTTGTAAAGAGAAAACATCCAGATTGATAAAATGACATCCTTTTCTCTCACTCATCACACCCCAACCCCTTGAACAGCCCCAATACATTGCCAGGAGGAAAGGGGCTCACAGAAGTTTTTGGTTTCAAAGCTAAGGTTGGTGATTGGGAGGTGATCATCACAGCTGGGTAGTGCTGAAATGTTAGAGGGGAGTGGTGGATTTCTGTATTCACCTGTGGATTTGGGAGCAGTGAAGTAACTTCCTTGCTTTGCTACTATTTTGTACAGGAGATGCAGCTCATGCCCTGGTAGATGTGTTAAGTTTCTTGACATGCCCCTGATCCTGCACAGGATCATACTAAACTTGACATCTCGTCTCTGTGTGTGGATTGGACTTTGCACACCAAATGAAGAATCCATTTTGGGGACAACAGCATCAGATGAAATTTGCTGGGTTTAAAACTTGGTTTGGGTGGGTTTTTTGTTCTGTTGCTTTCTTTTGTTTCTCCATAAAACTAACAACAGAAAGCATCAACAGATTGGTAGTTTTGTAGACAGAATTAACAACCTGCAAAGCTGTGAGTTCAGCAGCAAAACAGTGATGCTTTCCTGAAGGCCCCAAGGTGCAGGACATGACCATTCACCACACACTATGGCAAGTCTCTATCCAAAAGGCTGGCACGTGGGCAAACTCTTCTCCATCTGATCTACAAGGAGCTAGGACAGCACAGGGCAAGGAAGAAAATGGAAAGCAGAGGCAACAAAGGAGCAGAGATGTTAGGCTGTGAAAGACTTAACTGAGTAACAAAGAAAACACCCAGAAAACTAAATGGAAATACCACACACACTCATACACTTTCAGCTCTTTGGGTCCCAGTACATGACTTATATCATGGCTGCTACTCAGAGGAGGTACTGTGGCATCCTGTGGGGCTGGCTACTGCCTGACACCAAAGGCACCTCCTCGCAAGAGAAGCGAGCACAGTCTGCCCTACTGACTGAGTCTACTGCTATCATGGCAAAGAATGTTTTCAGATCGAGTTTGTTTCCAAAACACAAAGGAATTCACCTCCTATAGCCAGTCAGGCAGAGGGGAGGGCATTCCTCCCCCTGCTCTCAGGAAATTGAAGTTACCCAACTGCTGGGTGTTGTTAAGCCACCTCAGGTTCTTCCTGGCGCCAACACTTAAAGGTGTCAAATGCCTTCACCTCACATTTCAGTCACAGCACTGTGAGGGAGCAGAGTACCACACAGCCAAGCTCAAATAAAAGGCTTATTTTGTCTCCTCTTGTGATGGTTTGGGAGTTCCCTGCCCCCCTACACTATGTAAAGTCCCCCAGACTAGACTCAGTCAGCTGGAAGTTAAGGACTGAAGCTGTGTTTACAGCTCAGCACAATGTACAAGCAGAGATAGACACTATAGACAGGAATAGTTACAGACATAGACAAGTTAAAGAGAATACAGACACACAATTCCCCTCCCAGAAATCAGAGTCCCCAGGAGGGGTTCCCAACCACCCTTCCACCTTCTTCCCACCCCTCTACCTTACCCCAGGGTCTGCCTTACATGCAAGATGAGTTTGGAGGATGGGCAAGGGGGGTTAGAAGTAGAGTGGTTAGTTAGGTTACTCAGCAGAAAGGAGACAACCAGAACAGCTCCCAGAAAGGAAGACTCTCTCCCTTACCTGTATTTGTGTCCTTGTTCTTATACATCTCATCAAGTCTATGAGTGAAGGAGACATCACCACTGTTTGCTGTTCAGAGTCTGTGTTTTTTCATTAAATATTCCAATTAGCCTCAAACCAGCACACCTCTGAACCAGAAACACTTCAGAGCACTAATATATGCAGCTCCAAGTTATTTCCTCTTCTGCTTTTTTTCCCCTTCAGCTTGTCTCGTTGCTGAGCACTGGCTGCTGCTTAGCGCAGGGCTAGAGAGCCACTCCTCTGAAGCTGACACAATGCAATCCAGCCCACAGAGGATTGCCCTTCTCAGCAGCTATCTCAACTACAACCCATCAAGCAGCAGCTACAGGCTCTCAAGTCCATAGAGGCTAGTTGCAGCCAGGAAGGTTCCCAGCTTCAACTAGTGCCTTATGAAAGGTTACTCGGTGCCCTGCAGTTGTGGGCACATAGTGGGCACTCCATCAACCCAACAAAGGAAGCCTATCTCACGCTCTCATTCGTGAAAAGGTAGCTGAGGTCTCCAAAAGGCCCGATATAGTGACAACTAATGCCTCTGAGAGTCTAAAAGAATGCAAGAAGTAGCAAGTTTCTTGACTAAGGCAATGGAAAAGTGCTGATATTTAAGTCTTAGGTCCAGTTTTCACCTCATTTAGATCCGTTTTGCACTAGGGTACAACAGGACACAACCACAAGCTGCTATCCAAAATAATTCACCTTTCTCTTGCCTGTTCTTCAGTTGCCAAGATAAAGCAGAAGGTTCTACACTGCTTCATCCTCCCAGGAAGGAAATCTTAAAATGTACTTGGAGTTTTTTACACTACGTGTTTGCAGTTGCTGATGCCTTTTGTTCTACACTTTCTCCAAACGGCTCTAAGAACAAAAAAAAAAAAAAATCCCATAAAGTTCTGAAGCTGCTGAGATTTTCATGGCACCTGACCAAAGGAAATTAAAATAATATAGTAAAACTGAGCACTCCAAATACACTGTGCTTGACAAAAGCAAAGGCAGCTTCTCTGGAAGGTCTCAGTCCTTGTCACTACACAAAACTTGCCTAGACAACACCAGTAAGAGAATCATTACACTATTTAGTAACAACCCATGACAACCTTCTGTGTTCCCTCTCCAGAAACACTTAGTAAATAGAGTTGCTGCTGGATTCTTTCACTTTAACACCAGTTTTGTACCTCACTGGATAATCTCTTCAGGTTTGTGTGCTCACATATTAAACACACAGGCACACAAAGGAGGAAAAGACACATGGTAAGAGAAAACGTCAATACAAGGGTTAAGTGGCCATAAATTTGCCATCGAGACATTTAGGCTATTAAAAGGAAGATTTCCAGGCACACTTGTCAGGCTGTGGAGCAGCCTTTCAGGGGGAGCCATGGAGAGAATCCAACTGGACACAAGGCAGCACTGAGCCAGTCTATAAAAAGAATGAGCTAACTGGCTGTGGTAACAGAGATCTGTGCCTGATGAGCCAAGCAGTCCCTCACCATCTGATGTCCCTTCAGAGAAGTGCTGCTGTGAAATCCAACTCGAGATGACTACTAAGCAGCTGCTCTGTACTTCAGCACTGCCATACAGGAGTATTTCCCAGATTCTCTACCACCTGAAATGAGTAAAGTTTTTCTAGCCCCAAACCATGCATATTCATGGTAGTTCCAAGAAAGCATGAGGTGATTGCCCCTCTGTGCTCAGCCTTGGTAAGGCTGCACCTTGAGTGCTGTGCTCAGCTCTGGGCACCACAGCACAGGAAGGACATGGAGGGGCTGGAGCAGGGACAGTGAAGGGTGACTGACCTGGTGAGGGGCTGGAGAACAAGGCTGTGAGCAGTGGTTGAGGGAGCCGGGGCTGTTCACTCTACAGAAAAGGAGGCTGAGGGAAGACCTTCCTCTCCTTGACCTACCTGTTCTCACAAGTAACTGATGACAGAACAAGCGGGAACAGCCTCAGACTGCACCAGCGGAGGGTTAGGCTGGACATTTTCACTGAAAGGGTTGTGAGGCACCGGCACAGGCTGCCCAGGAAAGTGGTGGAGTTGTCATCCCCAGCCATGTTTAAAAGCCACCTAGATCTGGTGCTTGGGGGTGTGGTGCAGTGCCAGGTTTGGTGGAATGGTGGAAGGGCTGGGTTCGACAATCTCAGAGGTCCTTTCCACCCTGGATGATTCCATGATTCTGTGATTAGTTTTCCAAGAGCTCATTATGGCAGGTTAATGATCTTTTCCTATAATCCTTAGGTGACAAGTTACTTCCTTTCATCTCCTCCATCATTGCTGCTTCTGGTTCTTCTTGTGACCTGTACTCCAGTTGTTAGAAACCACAGTACCAACCGCAGCAAAGTTCAGCCTCGAGTGTCTGCTCCTGTAGATAAATCTCCTCTCAAAAAGATTACCAAATGTTTACAGATACATTCCACAGTGCAGTTACTGAGATGGGTGCTGCCTGTCCCAGCAATGGTGAACTTTCACCAAGCTGAAGGTGAAATTTTGCTTCAAAAGGCAGGACATTGCTTTAAGCAGTGACAATCTGCAAACTACGTTCTGGGTTGTGCTAGTTTGTCTAGGTTTGGGGTTGGTTTTTTTTGTTTCACTGAGCCAGAGTAGCTACTAAATCAGCAGCTTTTCTTGCTAAAGTCACAGCAACTCCCATCAGAGAACACAAACATTAGCAGACAGGAAAATACTTTCAAAAATAATGGTCTAAAAATCCACCAAGCTTAGTTTAAGAAGGTGAAAAGAACCACAAAGGCAGACTTAGTGAGCTGGTTGGATCTGCACTGCTAGCCCCACTCTCTAGGTTTGCTGGGGTCTGAATCTTGTCTTCCAAGGTGTGGAAACCTCAGCTGTACTGAAGGCAGTTACAACAAGCAGCACCAGCTGTTTGGCTGCAGTGACCCAGGAATCATCACCATCACATGTCCCAGTTACTGGGGCACTCTGCTAGCAAGATCAGCAGGTTGTGATGGTTACACTAAGCTCTACTCATAAAAGCATTAAACATGAGGACTAAACGTTCAAAATAATTCCCTGCTCAAGTGCCTCAACGTCAGAGAGCCCTAACTGGCAGAGAGCATTTTTGCTCCAGGAATCCCATGCCTCAAAAGCAGGCCCTGGGAGCACCATCTGGACTCTCTCAAGAGCCCTGCTACTTCATCCAGGTGAAAATTAGTCTTCTTCAAACAAACATGGGGGTATTATCACACCATACTGAATTCCCAGGACTCCTGCCTCTCTAGAATCATCCTCCACATCCTGCCAGCATAACCAGGAGGCCAATAGCACATCAAACCACAACACTAACTGCAAATCAGCAACCTCAAACTCTGGACCATGGCAGGGAAGTATCTTTAGTGATGCAAAACATTTCCCTTGACTTTCATGTGGAAGCTCCCTTTTTTTCAGTTTCTCACACATTTTTTTTTCTCCTTTACTAGTTTCTTGAAGAAGAAACTGGACATAAGATCTGCCACCTGATGGAATTTTGAAGGCAGGAAACACTTCTAGAAATTATCTTGGGAATCAAGATAGCTTATGTTTGGAGTCATCACTTTTACCATACAAGTGTGTACTTCATTACTGGGTAATAGAACAAAAATTGCTCTTCAGTTATGCAAGATGCACCTCACACCACTAATGTGTAATGGCTTTCTGAAGAGATAATGACAGATGCTTTTAAAAAAATGAAATGGGGGATTACAAAACTTGTTATGTAAAAGTAGTCTACCAGCTGGGTCACAGTCTCAGCTGGTATAAAGGAGTGATGATGATATTCTGTCATATGTACCCTTAAATAGAACCACAAAATGGTTTAGGTTGGAAGGGACCTCAAAGCTCAGCCACTTCCAACCCCCTGCCATAGGCAGGGACACCTCCCACTAGTACAGGTCACTCAAGGCCTCATCCAACTTGGTCCTGAACACCTCCAAGGAGGTTGTGGAGCACAGAATCACCCAATGTGATCAAGATCACGTTGGGTGATTCTGTGCTCCACAACCTCCCTGGGCAACCTGTGCCAGTGTCTCACCACCCTCACTGCAAACAACTTCTTCCTAACGTCCAGTTTCAATCTCCCCTCTGCCAATTCAAACCCATTCCTCCTCATCCTGTAATTGCAAGACTTTGTCAATAGTCCCTCCCCAGCCTTCCTGTACGTCTTCTTCAGATGCTGGAAGTCCACTCCAAGGTCTCCTGGAAGCCTTCTCCAGGTTACAGAGCCCCAACTCTCTCAGCCTGTCCTCAGACAGCCCTCTGAGTATCTTTGTGGCCTCCTCTGGACCCACTCCAACAGTTCAAATACTGAACTTGGAGCCAAAGTAACCATATTACTTTGTGCTTTAAACTGACAATCTCACAAACGAAGCATCATCAGTGTAGGTCAGCATCTGATATCCCTGCTTTTCAGAGGGTTTCCTGAATGCTCAAGGTAAGGCTGCCAGCTATTCAGCAGAAGGGATGCTTCCCCTCCAAAATTACACCTCCCCATTATAAAACATACTGAGTGGGAATTGAAGATATCAATTTATGTTTTTTCTTGTTTCTAAAACCTGCTATGAACTATAATATGAGGGATGATCTTGTGTTAAAAAGGTTGACTTATCCAAAATGCTTTCCATCTCCTTTCCCCTGAGTATGGGCTCAGTGCAGCATTTCTAAGACCACTGTCAGCAGTTTATAGAGCGGCCAGAAATAATTATTTTACTCTCAGAGGCAGTGAAATAAAAAATGCTCTTGCTGAATTGGAGAGGAATACAGAAAAGTATTTAAAGAGGTACAGGAAAAAAAAACAGGGAATACATGAATCCTTTATACCTAACACAGATACAGGATACATGAAAACTTCCCCAAAAGCCTTCCCCCCGACCAAGCTAAACCACAAAATGACAGTGCTCATTTTCTCCCCACTGGCTCCTGTTAGACCCTAGCAGGCCTTGCTGAGCAGCAAGAAATTTACTGTGACCTTGGAGGCTGCAGGCAGGTTACTCCCCCACTAGGCACCTCTGGAGAGCCAAAGGAAGAGAGAGAAAACAGAGAGCTTTGGCTTTGCTGTTCACTTACAAAGTGACAGCAAGATTAGGGATTGAGTAACAAAATGATGATTGCCAGGGTTCACACCTCCTGGACCTCTCTGGAGAACTCTGTGGCTTTCTTAAAGGGACCTGGGCCAAACTACTCCAACCACATGGAGCTCTTGCAAACAAAATGTCAGGTGCAGCAGACTCCAAGCCGCTGCATTTGTGACCAGGCTGGTTAAGATGGAGAGCAGCACACCAATCGCAGCGTCACTGCTGCGTGCAGATGCACCATCAAGTGTACCTTCTCACATGACTCATTTTCTAATTAGGACTGGACCAGCTTCGCGCCAGAAACACAACAAACATGTGGGAAGATCTTCTTCTTGCTCTATGGGGATTTATTATCAAATTTTACTCTAATCTACTTGTTTTGACTCAGCGAAGTCCTGACATTTACAATATGCAAATTTCGTGCTGCCAAAATAAATAAATAAATTAATAACTGCCTCTTCCTGTCTTGAAACAGTTTGGCATGACATCTACAGGGGGAAAAAAAAAAAAAGTTAAAAGCAGAAGACAGGCAAACACTTGGAAAGCTTCTTTCACCTAGTTGGATCTCCACGCTGTTGCAAACATATTAGCAGCAGGACCCAAGCTACTTAATCTGAGACTTGTTCAGATCTCTGTATGTAAACCACGTGCAACAAAGACTGTTGGGTAGGTACACACCTTGGAAGTCCAACCTTTCCCCCTGTCTGGGAACTGGTGAGACCCCAACCTGACTACTGTGTTCAGTTCTGGGCTCCCCAGAGGGACAGGGATCTGCTTGAGAGAGTCCAAGGGAGGGCTACGAGGATGATGAGAGGACTGGAGCCCTGCCTGATGAGGAGAGGCTGAGGGACCTGGGGACTCTTGGTCTGGATGATGTGTTCTGCTCTGCCTCGTGCTTCAGACCAGCTTAGCCCTGATGTTTTGGACTTTAACTACCTGGAAATTTAAGTGTCTCAGGTTTACCAGGAGAAGGCATTAAATGCCTCACGGTGTGGTGAGAAGTGCCACTAACATTGTGCTCTGTGCACATCTGCAAACCTTCGTGCCAAGAGGAACCAGGATCAGGTCAGAGGTCATCTGCCTCTTTCCCAGCACCCTGCTGGAGCCTGGGAAGATCTAGAAGCCTCTCAACAGCTCTCAGGACACCAAACAGTTCCAACACTGCCGCAAAGGAGCCAGGGACTACCTCCGAATTCCACTCCACTGCCATGAGTGACTTTCCCTAGGGCTCCAGGCTGCCTATTTACAAGTGGGGCAAACCATTTTGTGGTTAAGCCTTTCCAATTTTCAGATTCTCCTGAATTACTGAGTTGCCCACAAGCATCCTTGTGAAGATTTTCCCAAAGAAATTAGAACCCAAATATAAGTAGTTTGTATAGAGTTCATGGGCAGGGCTTTTTGGAAATAAAATAGCTACATATTTTATAATTCCTGCCTCATCAATTGCCACAACCAATTCAGAGACTTCCAAAGCCTGCCTGGATGAGTTCCTCTGTGATCTTAGCTACATTGTATGGTCCTGCTCTAGCAGGGGGGTTGGACTTGATCTCCTTTAGGTCTTTTCCAACCCCTAACATCCTGTGATCCTGTGAACTCATCACAGACTACAAAACTTTCAGTTAGGAGAGCCCCGTTTAATCTAATGGAAAAAGACATAATAAAATGCAGTGCCTGGAAGCTGAGATTAGATAAATCAGACTAGAAATAGGCACACACTTTTAACAGCCAGAATAGCATGCCATCAGCTACCATCCACCTAGGCATATTTCAAATACTTCAGCACATCAAGTCAGAGCTGCTGACAGATGTGCCACACAGCTTGGAGGAATGCAGGTTCCATGCAGTAATTCTTAGACAAAGCTCTGCCTCTTGCACCATGCTCCAGCTCAGATCATAAAAATCTACAATGACATCCCCACTAATGGTAAAAATGTCATCAAGGAGTTGTAGTTCTGCATCCCCCAAGAGATTACAAACTGTATGACAGTTTGGCTGCAGCAGCCTACATCTTTTCTGTCCCATACAAACTGCCTGAGGGGCAGGGATGCAGCTGGGCTGGACAAATTGGAACCAAATTCAGTTCCTCACTCTCAGGCAGGCAGCAGTTGATGGAACTTTGAAAAACTGCCATGTATGTACCCTTATGAAACAGCTTCCCCACAAAAAGTTTAGGTTGCAGGTGAGGAGAAAGTTGTTGCCTGAGAGAGTCATTGACTGCTGGAATGGGCTGCCCAGGGAGGTGGTGGAGTCAGCATCCCTGGAGGTGTTCAAGGCAGGTTTGGACGTGGCACTTGGTGCCATGGTCTGGTCTTGAGAGCTGTGGTGACAGCTTGGACTTGATGAGCTTTGAGGTCTCTTCCAACCCTGATGATACTGTGATACTGTGAAAACAGCTTCCCTATTGGTTGCTTGACAGTATCAGGGACTCCAAAAAGAAAGAAAGAAAAACCAGGTCTAATTCGCATTTCCCAGCAGAGGACTGTTACAGTGCAGGCTTTATAAAAAATGGCACTGGAGGGATGACAAAAAAAAAAATAAAAATTTCTCTCCTCCCCAGAAAACTAAGAAATTTTGAAATAGTTAAATCCTGAAAACACTCTCAAAAAGATTAGCTGTGGTTCAACCAACTTTGAATTACATTAAAAATTATAATCTTTAAAGTTGAACATCCTTATGTAGTAACAGCAGAGATGAAGGACTATTAGGGAATAATCTTGTTTATGGATCAGTGAACTCAGAAAATTGCCAAGGCACTGTGAAACATATTCCTTATTCACACCTCATAATTAACTGAGTGCTCTGTAGAGACAGGATGCTGCAATGTTAATCTTCATTATTAGAAAGCTGTTCATTTGGGCTCTGATGCCACTGAAGGTGTGTTGAGTCCTGGCATTTGCAAAGTCCCAGGAGAGAGCATTTTAAATCTTATCAAAATGGCAGTCTCTCAAAATGCAATAGAGGGCAGAGGAAGCTTTTGGTCTACAACAAATCATAGCTTGTGCAGAGGGGGAAAAAAAACACCTCTCTCCTTCCCTAGTGTCATCCAGGAGCATTTAACTTTTAAAGGCAATTCCAAGAGGAATGAATTCATAGCATCATAGAATGGTAAGGTTGGAAAGGACTTCAAAACTCATCCAGTTCCAACCTCCTGTCACAGGCAGGGACACCTCCCACTAGAACACGTTGCTCAAGGCCTTGTTCAACCTGGTCCTGAACACCTCCAGGGAGGTTGTGGAGAACAGAATCACAGAATATAATCAAAGATCACATTGGGTGATTCTGTAATGCCCTGTAATGTTCTGCTATTATGTGGGACACACACAAGCTCAAAATACAGCTCCTAACAAAAGTTGAAGTTCTATTTTATATTCCCCAAAGAAATAGCATGCACAGAATTCCTCTATTCATACTCATGCCTACTGCCAGGCCAAGTGCATAAGAAGTGCCATCTTGGTGGAAAATTATCAATCATAGAATCACAGAATGGTGAGGTTGGAAGGGACCTCAAAGATCATCCAGTTCCAAACCCCTGCCATAGGCAGGGACATCTCCCACTAGTACAGGTCACTCAAGGCCTCATCCAACCTGGCATTGAACACCTCCAGGGAGGGAGTAGCCACAAACTCCTCATCCCAAAGCAAAAAGTAAGGAATTTGGGTTTCCATACTGAGTAATTCCATGATGGAGACAACCATTCAGGATAATAAAGAGGGTCATGATAATGAGTTCACAGTATGCCAGCCAAGATGAGCAGAAGAATGCTGCTCTGTAATGGACAAATTAGGAAGAGCAGCATTAGCAGACATTTAGACCATAGACCAGGTGATAGTTTCCTAAAGATGAAAATTACTGATGCTTGTACCAAAACACATCTGTATTCTGAGCAACCCACCTTCTGGAAGAAATGCATGACACAATTAATACTGGGGAGAATGAAGAGAAGAGAGAGAAGAACAGTAACTAATTAATTGAGCTTACTAACAAAATACAGGGGAAACATCTTTTCTTCATACACTTAAGTCACAGACACAACACCACCACAAACTACTGAGATTAGGCAGAGAATATGATACATGCAATAAAGTAACAGAATCACAGAATGTCAGGGGCTGGAAGGAACCTCAAAAGCTCATCCAGTCCAACCACCCTGTCAGAGCAGGATCTCCTATACCAGATCACACAGGAACACATCCAGGTTTTGAACATCTCCAGAGAGGGAGACTCCACAACACACCTGGGCAGCAGGGTTCTATCACACTCACAGGGAAAAAATTCCTCCTTATGTTTACATTAAATTTCCTGTGCCTCAGCTTCCACCCATTGCCCCTTGTGCTGGCATTGGGCATCACCCAGCAGAGCCTGGCTCCAGCCTCCTGGCACTCACCCTGCTCATACTGATAAACATTGATGAGGTCACCTCTCAGGCTCCTCCTCTCCAAGCAGCACAGCCCCAGCTCCCTCAGCCTCTCCTTGTAACAGAGCTGTTCCATTCCCTTCAGCATCTTTGTGGCTCTGTGCTGGACTCTCTCAAGCAGTTCTGTGTCCCTCTTGAACTGGGCTGGGGGGTAGATCTGGACACAGTACTGCAGATGTGGCCTCACAAGGGCAGAGTAGAGGGGCAGGAGAAGCTCTCTGGACCTACTAACCACAGCCCTTCTAACACACCCCAGAATGGCATTGCCCCTCCTCCCCACAATAGCACATTGCTGGCTCATGGTCACCCTCCCATCCACTAGGACCCCCACATCCTTTTCCTCTTCACTGGCTTCCAGTAGGTCAGTCTTCAACTTATCTTCATACCTGGGGTTGTTCTTTCCCAGGTGCAAGGCTCTAGTCAAAATACTGCAAGAGAACCCAAGGTCATCATTTTACAGCAGCTATGTCTGTGAAGCATTCCTAACACAGTGTTGCAAGTATGATATCTACCATGGCGTCTCATGATTGTACAAAACTGCATCTTATGGAAAGGCAATAAAAGTAATGGTCCCTCTGCCTTCCATCCCTAACTGATAATTACCCTTTCCCTGAATTTTAGCTTGAACAATCAAAGTCCTTGTCTGCATGGAAAAACAGAGAAGAAAGTGTTTTTCCTCCTCATTTTCCTCTTCCAAAAGGAACACCTATCAGATTTGTAGCCATATTTGAGATTAAAGTGAACTAAATTCTATTGCTTTTTTTTTCTTCTTACTACTACAACCATAAGTAGCTTCCAAGTATAATTTTATGCTTAGTATTTCCTTATTCTACAGCTGACTTGCAAAACCAAGGAATTTATAGGTTATGAAAGGGGAGATTTGAACAGATTTTCAGGTCTCAGTCTGAACAGAGGACCTGCAGCAAACACTCTGCCAACCAAAGCTTTAGACTGAGGGAAATTAGACAGAGGGAAACTGCATTATCCACACAGCAGAAGAATGGTAATTAAGACAAATCTAACTTTAAGAAAGGAGGTTAAAAAAAAAAAATCAATCAATCAATAACAACAACCACAAAACATTCCAGTGGAATATTTTTACTTAAGCTGCTCCTTGAGCAGCTGTGGCAGGTAATGAGAAGTCATCAGGCAAAGCAAAGCATCACCAGATGCTGCGAGACCTATCAAGACTTGGAAAGCAAACAGACCTTGTTTTTCAAGGCTCACTTTGGCCAGTCTCTGAATTTCAGCATGGATATTTGGGAATGTGGAATGCATTTGCAAGTCCCTGCCACCCTGCACATTCACATTCTGGAAACTGTGATGAACAGCAATGAAAAAAAAATGAAAAATCTGCATTTCAAAGATCTGCAGTCGAGAGAAAAATCTGCGCTCCAGCATTGCCAAGACAAGCACAGGATTAAGGTTCCTAATGCACTACTTGGGAAAGAATATTGGGGGAGATGAACTAGAAACGTGAAAGGGGATTTACTACTGTTCTTAAGATTAAGTTGAAGATTAAGTTTCTCATCAGAGAAGGATCTTTTCATCTTAGGAAGCATGCAAGGAAGATAGGAGAAGCACCAGACATCTCAACAGCTACTTCACAAGTCACACTCATCAAACAACTGGAACCATCTACCTCAAGTCAGATTTTATAAGATCAGCATCCTTGTGGTTCTGAACAAATGGTTGCTTCTATCAGCCTGTGCAAACCTAAAGCCATCTAACTGAATCCTGGCAGTCTGCTGCCCTGCACTTAGTACAAGCTGTGACTACCAGGTTCACAGGGGAGACCTGGACCAGCTCAGAAAGCCATTAACGAGGTAGGGAGTTACTGCTGAACCTCTCACTCCTGAGGACAGACTGTGTGTGTGACAATCATCACACAACTGGAACCATCCACCTAAAGTCAGATTTTATAAGATGAGCATCCTTGTGGTTCTGAACAAATCATAGAATGTCAGGGGCTGGAAGGGACCTCAAAAGATCACCTGGTCCAGCCCCTCTGCCAGAGCAGGATCACCCAGGAATGAATCCAGATGGTTCTAAATATCTCCAGAGAGGGAGACTCCACAGCCCCCCTGGGCAACCTGTTGCAGTTCATTCAGTCAGCAATGTAAAGGCTCCAGATCACTCACCATTTGACCCTTAAATAGCACCCTGAAACCACTAGGAACCAGAACCAGCTACTAACAAATAAATATGCAAATGAAGGTTACAAAGCACTGACTACCCTGTATAAAAACTGAGATACGAGACTGCACTTTGTATAATGGAAACTTCACCCTCCAGAGTTTTAGAGCCTTATAAGAAACACGGTGAACTGCATCACTGGGAGGCCACAGGCAGAAGCAGTTCCACAGGCTGAAGGCAAATGTTTTTGTCTGCAAATAGCCATGTGCCAGGCTCACAACACTGAGTAATAGGCACTGACAACAACATCAGAAAGCAAATACATTGGCAAGTGATAGGAGTTTACTCGGAAGAGCATCACCACTCACATAGAATCTCAGATACAATCAGCTCCAAGTTCCTGCCTCACATCAGTCTGAAATCAAAAGCACTTCCCAAGCAGTCAGAGCTGACACAATCAGTCTGTGCAAACCTAAAGCCATCTAACTGAATCCTGGAAGTCTGCTGTCCTTCACTTAACCTGTGACTACCAGGTTCACAGGGGAGACCTGGACCAGCTCAGAAACCCATTAACAAGGCAGGGAGTTACTGCTGAACCCTTAACTCCTGAGGACAGACTCTGTGTGTGACACTCATCACAACTGGAGCCATCCACCTAAAGTCAGATTTTATAAGATCAGCATCCTTGTGGTTCTGAACAAATGGTTGCTTCTATCAGCCTGTGCAAACCTAAAGCCATCTATCTGAATCCTGGCAGTCTGCTGCCCTGCACTTAACACAAGCTGTGACTACCAGGTTCACAGGGGAGACCTGGACAGGTCAAAAAGCCATTAACAAGGCAGGGAGTTACTGCTGAATCCTTCACTCCTGAGGACAGACTGTGTGCTTCAACTAGAGGTCCAAAGCTGTACAAGAGACACTGTTCAGTTAGATTAACTCCTGCATCACTCTGGATATCGTCCAACCTCAAGTGTTGTGGGCTGGGATTTTTATTCCCTTAGTGACTGCAACACCATTCTGTATCAGACTAATCCAGATTTACTGCAAGGAGAGCCACAGCAAGGCACTCAGTTTTTCCCATTTCTCAGATGCTGTTAATTCCTTGATGCTGGTTTACAGGGCTTTCAGAGAAACACAGGCAATTTGCTGCCTCAAATTCTGGTTTGATGTGGTTGTCACCAACTGTGACTAGAAAGGCAGCCCTGTGAAGTAAAGGCAATGAACAAAGTCTCCTGTGAGCCAGCCCTGGAACACACAGACTGCACCTACAAGTATCTCAGATATCTCCAGTATCTGAAGGGGCCCTACAGGAAGGTTGGGAAGGGATTATTTACAAGGTCTTGCAATGACAGGACAAGGGGCAGTGGGTTTGAACTGGCAGAGGGGAGATTGAAACTGGATGCTAGGAGGAAGTTCTTTGCAGTGAGGGTGATGAGACACTGGAACAGGTTGCCCAGGGAAGTTGTGGAGCACAGAATCCCCCATCAAAGATCACATTGGGTGATTCCGTGCTCCACAACCTCCCTGGAGGTGTTCAGGACCAGGCTGGATGAGGCCTTCAGTGACCTGTTCTAGTGGGAGGTGTCCCTGCCTATGGCAGGAGGTTGGAACTAGATGATCTTTGAGGCCACTTCCAACCTTACCATTCCATGATTCTATGAAACTGGGGATTTCCTATTATCAACACAGGGAACAGAAGAGGTTGACCTACAACAAAGTGACTGCAACTGCAGGGTTCAAATGAAGTTCCCATTTGTGAGAAAAGCAGCCCAGCTCCCTCTGCTCATGAATCAATAAAATGATCAGCACCTTCCAGAAGATAGAAAAAACAACCCACAACAAAATGGCCATTCACTTCTCCTCTTGATTTGCTTTGCACTGTGAGGTTCTTGGTCCCAGGTAGCATTTCCACTTATGAATTTCTAAAAAACAGATTTCCACAGGCTGAATGGAATTCCAAAGGGTCTTAGAAGACTAAAAAGTCTTCCCTTAATAATTTTTCTTTTAAAAGCTAAAATATGTTGTCATCATCAGCTGAGAAAAACAAGATTAGACACAGCCTTGCCCTTTCTTTCCAAACATCTAAAGCAGATGAAGCCAAACTGTAAGTTTATTTGCTGCTTACTAAAATAAATAGGGTCTCTTCATACTGTCATATATCAATAGTCATGGGGAAAGTAAATACTTTTCCTCTCAGAAAGACTTAAGGAGATGGAGAGAAGTGGGTTGTCTTTTTTTTTTGTGCTACAAGACAAAAAACACTGTCCAGAATACCAGTTAAAACAATCCAACAAAGGAAGTAAAATTTAAAGCTGAGTCTCTTCTATTCATGTAAGCAGACAGCCAAGTGCTTGCTTTTCCATACACAAATAAGCCAAGAGTGCAAGAACCTGTGGCTCTGTGCCACACTGAGCACTGGAGCAGAGAAAGCTCCTGGTTTTTGCCACACCCCTCTCCAAACCCAGGTGGTAAACCAGATTCTTTTCCCTAACTCAGGGAAAACTCCTGAGTTAGGTACAAGGCAGAGCACTGAACCCCCAAAACTGGAGAAAAGAGGTCACAAACAAACTGGGTTCCACAGCCCATGGAGCAAAAAGTCATGCAGATGGGAGCAGAGGATGCAGCATCTGCTGCTGGTTGGCAAACCTTGCCACCTAGCTGGGCAAAGCTCCCACAGCAGGAAATGGAAGTTGAGTGCCAGGAGCGGGGAGTACTTGGAGCATGGCAGTAACTGGTACACAGAGATGGCTCAGGGCTCTTGAACTGGCTGTAGCTAGCAGCATAGGAAAGACCTCAAAAGAGAGACTGTATCACAGTAGCTTTGGAGGTCCACAGGACCTGGAGCTGCTTAGTCTGGAGAAGAGAAGACTGAGAGGGGATTGAATAAATGTTTATAACTATCTGAGGGATGGGGGTCAGGCTCTGCTCACTGCTCGCTGGAATAGGACAAGGAGCAATGAATGGAAACTACAGCACAGGAAGCTCCACCTCAACATGAGGGAGAAGGTCTTGGCTGGAAGGGTGACAGAGCCCTGGCACAGGCTGCCCAGAGAGGTTGTGGAGTCTCCTTCTCTGGAGCCTTTCAAGGCCTGTCTGGATGTGTTCCTGTGTGACCTGAGCTGGATTCTCTGGTCCTGCTCTGGCAAGGGGGTTGGGCTGGATGATCTCTTTGGGTCCCTTCCAACCCCTGACATCCTGTGAGCCTGTGACAAAGCCAGAGGAGCAAGGATTGGAAGCAATTAATTGACTAAAGAGAAGCAAGCAAGGGAAGAGAGCAGGTTGGAGTAGACAAGCAGGACAACAAACGAGAGAGAGGGGAATAGAGGGGCTGTCAGAAGCAGCTGTACATGCCAAACTTCATTCCTCTCCAAGTCTGCAAGGGAACATCACATCATTGTGTCTGTCAGTAAACATCTGATGGGAAAAGTCCTCTGTCTCTTAATGCTGACTCCTACAGAGCACAATCTACTGCTACCACCAGTTTAAGCAGCAGATGTTGATGAGGTGGTTTCTATCCAACTGTTTACACCCATGTGGCTCCCCAGTGCAAGATTCCTGGCTATTCACTTTACTGTTTTGAAAAAGCAAGGAAATTACACATCCAGAAACTATGCCAAAAGTACTCTAAAAGATTACAGACTGAAGCAACAAAGTGTGAGGAAATACAAGCACTTGGTCGTCTGTACACAGAGAAATGACCCAGAAGTTGTTCATCTGTCCCACTGCAAGACTTGAATAGCATGAAGCAAGTAGGGCACAGGGCCATACTCTGGAGAAGGAAGAAACAAACTAGCTGCTCATTAAGTGAGCACCATTCATTGTGGGCAGCGAGCAGAGCAGGGATCCTGCAGAACAAGAAATAGCATACACAATCCCAAGCACAAGTCCAGGCTGGGTGGGGAATGGTTGAGAGCAGCCCTGAGGAAAAGGCCCTGCGGTTCTGGGGTGATGAAAAGCTCAACATGAGGCTGCAGTGTGAGTGCAGCCCAGACAGTCAACCGAGTCCAGGGCTGCAGCAAGAGCAGTGTGGGCAGTAGGGCAAGGGAGAGGATTCTGCCCCTTTACTCTGTTCTCCTCAGACCCCACCTGCAGTCCTGTGTGCAGTTCTGGAGCCCCCAGCACAGGAAGGACATGGAAGTGTTGGAGCAGGTCCAGAGGAGGCCACGAAGATGCTGAGAGGGCTGCAGCAGCTCTGCTGTGAGGACAGGCTGAGAGAGTTGGGGTTCTGTAGCCTGGAGAAGAGAAGGTTTCCAGGAGACCTTAGAGTAGCCTTCCAGTATCTGAAGGGGGCCTAAAGGATGGGGAGGGACTATTGATAAAGTCTTGCAATGAAAGGACAAAGGGCAATGGGTTTGAACTGGCAGAGAAGAGATTTAGACTGCATGTTAGGAAGAAGTTCTTTCCAGTGAGGGTGGTGAAACACTGGCACAGGTTGCCCAGGGAGGTTGTGGAGCGCAGAATCGCCCAATGTGATCAAAGATCAAACATCACATTGGGTGATTCTGTGCTCCACAACCTCCCTGGAGATGTTCAGGACCAGGCTGGATGAGGCCTTGGAGTGGAGAGAGGTTGTGGAACACAGAATATGATCAAAGATCAAGTTCTGTGATTCTGTGCTCCACAATCTCCCTGGAGGTGTTCAAGGCCAGGTTGGACAAGGCCTTGAGTGACCTGTACTAGTGGGAGGTGTCCCCGTCTACGGCAAAGAGTTGGAGCTGGGAGGGACCTCAAAGGTCATCTAAACCATTCTGTGATTCTAAGTCACACACAAAACCCCTAACAGCCTTTTCCCCCCACAAAAAATTGATGCAGCAGTTGAGATAGCAGGGACATGACAGCACCACACACCAGTCTAATGTCCATTCTAAAGCAAGAGCCTCAGCAAACAAAGTTAGAAGCAATAAAAATTAATTTCTAGGTCACAAAAGACATCTCAGTTTCAAATGTATGCAAGTTACTGAGGAGTCCTGTTTTTCAAGAAGCTTAGAGTGTGAGCCCACCCCAGGGCCACTTAGAAAGGTCAAAAGCATGAGAGAGATGAAGTGGTGTAAGAGTGCCTATGGGCTGGCCAGCACTCAGCTGAGTGGGAGTTACATCTGATATGGCATGGCTACATGGAGTCTCAGAACTAAAAAAGAGAGAACAAACAGATCTCATTTTCCAGTATGTTCAACAAATCAAGCTTAAGAAAATGAGTGACAATAACCCTGGCCACAACTTGCACAAGGGACTAGCTCCAGTCAGTGCTAATGAGACTGATCCCCTTTATCATAGAATCATAGAATGGTAAGGTTGGAAGGGACCTCAAGGATCATCTAGTTCCAACCCCCTGCCATAGGCAGGGACACCTCCCACTAGTACAGGTTACTCAAGGCCTCATCCAATCTGGCCTTGAACACATCCAGGGAGGGAGCATCCACAACCTCCCTGGGTTACATATTCCCTACATTATCCCTGCATTACATATTCCTGCATTTTTCACTTAGCTCTAGCAGCAAAATACATAATAATCTATTACTAAATAGAAACCAAACAGACCACTTCACAGGGATTTAAAAGTACAGATTAAGCAGAGCACAACCATTTTATTCTAACGAGGATCTTACAACTGGTGCAGGAGGTGAGGTACCTCAAGCTACTTCACTGTGTCAAATCTGTTTTACAACTTTGGAATTTTTGAAATGCTTAAAATCTTCTCCTGCCTCTTTTGCTATGGAAAAGACCTACCCTAGTAGAGAAACACTGATCACAGAGAAGTTGAGTAATTAACTTTGTATATACAACAGTAACTTCAAGTTTTTCCTTCTTATCTATAGCAAAGGATTTACTTTTTTTTTTCCACAGATGGATTGTATTTTAAGAGCAATTGCCTTGAATGCTTCCTGCTTCATATCATATACAATAGCACTGAAGAAAGCTTGTACAGAAAGTATTTTGGTTGCTTTAATCTGTCCTGTGAGAGGAGGAGTCAACAAATGGAAGTAAGAAGATTGCAGTGATACAATCAGACAGGAGCCCACAGACTCCCATGTGACATGGACATCATTTTGGGAGTCCATGAGCTGCAATACATTTTATCTTGCTGTTCAATACTACTGCAAGCATGTTTCATGTGGTTCAGAATTGAGGGACTAGCAAACATTGACATTACACAACAAGGCACTAGTCAAATTGTCCAGACTTGTGCCGACTCTGAGTCTGTCCTGCCATGCAACAAGTAGTTACCCAGCCCTATCCTGCCTTCAGAGGAGCTGGGAATCCAGAGCAAGACAAGAACTGGCAAAGAAGGTTGCAGTGTTGCCTTCAAGATGTTTCTCTCAAAAGAGTATCCACCAACTGATCCCAGGCTCTCTCCCAAGGTTCTCAGGTACAATTCTCACAGAATCACAGCAACATGCAGGCTGGCAAAGCCCCTCAGCATCACCAAGTCCAACCTAGAACCCTGTTCTACAAGATTCACCTTAAACCATAGCCGTAAGCACCACATCCAAACCACCCTTAAACACAGTCAGGGTGGGTGACTCCATCATCTCCCTGGGCAACTCATTCCAGTCCCTGACCACTCTCTCTATGAAAAACTTTCTCCTAATGTCCAAACTAAGCCTCCCCAGCCTCGGCTTGAGGCCATTCCCCCTTGGTCTGCCTCCAATTGCCTGTGAGAAGAAACCAGCAGCAGCCTCTCCACAATGTCCCTTCAGGTAGCTGCAGACAGCAATGAGGTCTGCCCTCAGCCTCCTCTGTTTCACACTACCCATCCCCAGTTCCCTCAGTCTCTCCTCATCAGATTTATTCTCCAGGCCCTTCCCCAGCTTCCTTGCCCTCATCTGGACCCACTCCAGCACCTGCACATCTCTCTTGTATTGTGGTGCCCAAAACTGAACACAGCACTCGAGTTGTGGTCTCACCAGAGCTGAGTCCAAGGGCACAATCACCTCCCTGCTCCTGCTGGCCACAGTATTTTTTAATCCAAGCCTTCCTGGCCTCCTGGGAATTCTCACAGATGTGTGGCAGCAGGCTTCCCTCTCAGCCACTGGGACCAAGCCAGCTCGAGTGTGGGCAGCCCACAGCCAACTACCACACAACACATTGTTGCTAGCGCTGTGTACAGCCAATGAGTTGAAAAGAGAAGCTGAGCAGCTTACAACATGAGAGTCCCTTTTGAAAAAGAAAGTAGCTAGGCACATGCAGAGCCTGATTTGCCATGTGCAGAAATGCTTCAGAACACTTCAAGAGGCACCTGCTGAAGAGCAGATGCCAGCTGGCAGTGTAAGTGAGTTCCTCTGAAGCCATCTCACATGCACTGTCTCTCCAACACAATTTCTGCAGTCTCTCTTGAGGAGTCAGGAAATACAGAGACTTTCTTCTTAGTATAAGAAAGGGATGTTCCCAAAAGCAGAGGGACAAAATACAAATCCAAGGGGAAAGAAGCGTTAGGAAGAAGCAAGGAACAAGAAAATAGAGTAGACAGAAGGGTTTTTTTATTGGTGTCTTCCAGCATAGTATCCATCAGGAAAAATAAAAACAAATACAAAGAGCTCAAAAAGAGAAAGGTGGACTGAGTAAAGTGCCACTAACAACAGCAGCTTAGACTGTCACATAGAATGGGAAGGTTGGAAGGGACCTCAAGGATCATGTAGTTCCAACCCCCTGCCATAGGCAGGGACACCTCCCACTAGCACAGGTCACTCAAGGCCTCCTCCAACCGGACCTTGAACACCTCCAGGGAGGGAGGAACAGGGTTCCCTGGGCAACCTGTGCCAGTGTCTCACCACTCTCACTGCAAACAACTTCCTCCTAAGATCCAGTTTCAATCTCCCCTCTGCCAGTTCAAACCCACTGCCCCTTGTCACTACCTGTGAAGGGAGGTTGTAGGCAGGTGGGGTTGGGCTCTTCTCCCAGGCACTCAGTGACAGAGCAAGAGAACACAGTCTCAAGCTGTGCCAGGGCAGGTTCAGGCTGGATGTTAGGAAAAAGTTCTTCACAGAGAGAGTGATTGGCATTGGAATAGGCAGCCTGCAGTGGTGGTGGAGCTCTCATCCCTGCAGGTATTTAAAAGTAGGCTGCATGGGGCACTTGGTGCCATGGGTCTGTTAATTAGAAGGTGTGAAGTCAGACTCAATGATCTCAAAGGTCTTTTCCATCCTAGTTAATTCTGTAAGTTACTCACTCCAAACAGTCTTGACTTCCTTACCATTTTTGTATCACAGATTCCCAGACAGAGTGGGAATGTGATGAAACCAAATCCCTTCCTTGTAAAAAACAAAAACCACACAAAACCCAACCAAACATCCCCCCCAAGTCAGACCAGTAGGACAAAACTCCTACAGGGCAGAAGCTCAAGGGGGTTGAACCATTTGAATGACAGGTAGAGGAAAGACCCTCTGACCTGAGAAGTCACAGACCTCAGGTAATGCCTCTATGCCATCAATACTGAGGCAGAAAGAAGACTACTTTTCAATAAAACCAAACCAACAACAAACAGCTCCTACTGAACTGATTCATGAGGGGTGTTAAAACACTCACTCTCCAAGGTTTCAGGAGGGCTGCATGGGGTCCACCATTAAATCATCAGAACTGTAGCAGGGAATTCCTGATCTATTCAAGGAGAAAAAATAGTTTCTCCAAAGAACAGGTAGTGTTCAGGGCAACTCATTATTGCAGATCTCCAAATGAACTACAAAACACTCACAGTAGGATTTAAAACCAAAAGTCTGCAACAAGAGGCAGCATTATGAGGCCTTGAGTGACCTGTGCAAGTGGGAGGTGTCCCTGCCTATGGCAGGGGGTTGGACCTAGATGATCTTTGAGGTCCCTTCCAACTTTACCATTCTATAACATCTTGGTCACCAAACTGGAAAAACATAGACTTGCTGGTTGGAGCACTGCTGGATAAGGAATTGGCTGGATGGTCGAACCCAGAGAGTGGTGATCAAGGGCACAACGTCCACCTGGAGACCAGTGACAAGTAGCTCCCTCAGGGATGAGTGCTGGCACCAGTGCTGTTGAACATCTCTGTCAGTGCCATGGACAGAGGAATCAGCGCACCCTCAGTAAGTCTGCAGATGGCACCAAGCTGTGTGGCACAGTCAACTTGCTAGAGGGCAGGGATCCATCCAGAGGGACCTGCACAGGCTGCAAAGTTGTGCCCNAGGAGACCTTAGAGTAGCCTTCCAGGATCTGAAGGGGGCTACAGGAAGGCTGGGGAGGGACTACTGACAAGGTCCTGTAATGACAGGACAAGGGGCAATGGGTTTGAACTGGCAGAGGGGAGATTTAGACTAGATGTTAGGAGGAAGTTCTTTACAGTGAGGGTGGTGAGACACTGGCACAGGTTGCCCAAGGAGGTTGTGGCTGCTCCCTCCCTGGAGGTGATCAAGGCCAGGTTGGAGAAGGCCTTGAGTGAGCTGTACTAGTGGGAGGCGTCCCTGCCTATGGCAGGGGGTTGGAACTAGATGATCTCTGAGGTCCCTTCCAACTTTACCATTCTATGATTCTATAAGGACTACCAGGGAGATTGCACAAAGGTCAAGGTTAAAAGAAGGGAAAAAGTCAAACACCAAAGTAACAACCAACATCACCACAAAACAAAAACACACCAAATCCCACAAAAACCAACAAATAAACAACAAACCCAAAACAAAACCACAAACCAAAACAAAAAAGACCCACCACTAAACAAACCACACTCTGGCACAGATCCTCCTTGAGATGGCAGCTGTGTCACAGCCTCTTAAATGCACTTATTAACTCAGGGCTGTTCCACAGCACTGCAGTGCCAAAGCATTAAGCCTTCCTCCTGTGCCAGAGGGAGGCCCTGAGTTACAGGCCAGCCCTTCCTTCCCTGTTGGAGTTGATAAAAATACTGGATGTGACCAGTGACAATCCCTGTGTTACTGCCTGAGGTCAGTTCTCATCATTAAAGGCACATTCTTCAGCATACACTACACAGCACATACACACACATCTACATGTACCTAGCAACACGCAGAAATGATGCCTCCAAACAATTTATGTAGTGATATCTATTGCACAGATGAGAGAGAGATGTTGCAGGTATTAAATACATTATAGAATATTATCTGTCATGTAAGATGCTGCTTACACTCACCTCACTTGTTCAGGCATCACTGTGCACATCCGCACATTAACCTCCTTTCACATTCTAACCAGCATTACAGTTTTGGCTTTCTCCATGGAGAAGATGGGAAGAACAACAATGATCACCAATACAATATGAGGATAGAAAGTTTCAGAACATGGACAATCTTCCAGTATCTGAAGGGGGTCTACAGGAAGGTTGGGGAAGGATTATTTACAAGGTCCTGCAACGACAGGACAAGGGGCAATGGGTTTGAACTGGCAGAAGGGAGATTTAGACTGGATGTTAGGAGGAAGTTCTTTACAGTGAGGGTGGTGAGACACTGGCACAGGTTGCCCAGGGAGGTTGTGGCTGCTCCCTCCCTGGAGGTGTTCAAGGCCAGGTTGGAGGAGGCCTTGAGTGACCTGTGCTAGTGGGAGGTGTCCCTGCCTATGGCAGGGGGTTGGAACTAGATGATCCTTGAGGTCCCTTCCAACCTTACCATTCTATGATTCTATGAATCTTCAGGGGTAATGGGTGGAAGTTCAGGCATAGGAGGTTCCATATGAACCTGAGGAGGAATTTTTTCACTCTGAAGGTGGTAGAGCACTGGAACAGGCTGCCCAGGGAGGTTGTGGAATCTCCCTCTCTGGAGATATTCAAGAACCATCTGGATGCATTTGTATGTGATCTGTTCTGAGTGGTCCTGCTCTGGCAGGGGGGTTGGACCAGATGACCTATGTCAGGGTGTTGGAACTAGATGATCTTTGAATGTTAAAGTTAGAAGGGACCTCAATGATTCTATGACTCTATGATCTTTCAATGTCCCTTCCAGTCCCTGACATTCTATGATTCAGATATTGTCTTCAAATTGAAAAAAAAAAAAAATG
>VWZE01002689.1:9512-25532 GCA_013396675.1 Eubucco bourcierii | reverse complement strand
CCCCCAAAAAAAAAAAAAAAAAAAACAAAGTAACGAAAAAAACCCAGCAAACCCAGAAGCAGAAACCCCAAACGCCAAACTGTGAGGACATTTGTTTGACAGTGCATATTAACACATTTTTCTGGTCATTTTTCTCGCAGCCAGGTTGCTTAACAGCTGCTGACAGGCTCTGCCTTCCATGCAGCTGAAGATAACTCAATTCTCTTTAGAATTAACTGCACCTGTATATTTGGAGAAATGTATAGGCACACACACATCTCTGTCTGGGGAAGACTCCCATATGTGAACAAGAAACTTGAAAGCCCCAATGTTAAAGGGCATTTTAAAAGAAAAGTCTGACAAGACAACTAGTGAACAGACTCAATCTAAATAGTTCACATGTAGCTGTAAGCCTCCTAATGGGTCAATAATCCTTCCTCTTGCTGCTAACAGACTCCAGGTCTCCCATGACACACACAGTGCAACAACAAAACCACTGAGTTGTGACTGTGCAAAAACCTTCAGGTTTGTGTAAGACAGAGAAGCTGTAGTATGTCTTTCAGGGGCAGACATTCTAAATGCTCTCTACATTCCTTACTCATAAGCCCCAGAGTGAAACCTGTTCTAGGCTGCATTTTCCAAGGCCAACCTAACTTTGCCACACCAGGAGTCTTACTTTTGCATTCCTAGTCTGCTGCTGGAGTGTTTGTGGAGCCAATAGCTGAAACCCAAAGAATTTGGCAAAAGCAAGATTTAAGCATGAGTCACAGGCTCACAGCACGTCAGGGGTTGGAAGGGGCCCAAAGAGATCATCAAGCCCAACCACCCTGCCAGAACAGGACCAGAGAATCCAGCTCAGGTCACACAGGAACACATCCAGACAGGCCTTGAAAGGCTCCAGAGAAGGAGACTCCACAACCTCTCTGGGCAGCCTGTGCCAGGGCTCTGTCACCCTTCCAGCCAAGACCTTCTCCCTCATGTTGAGGTGGAGCTTCCTGTGCTGTAGTTTCCATTCATTGTTCCTTGTCCTATTCCAGCGAGCAGTGAGCAGAGCCAGGCCCCCTCCTCCTGACTCCCATCCCTCAGATAAACATTTATTCAATCCCCTCTCAGTCTTCTCTTCTCCAGACTAAGCAGCCCCAGGTCCCTCAGCCTCTCCTCATCAGGCAGTGCTCCAGCCCCATCATCACCCTCACAACCTTTTGCTGGACCCTCTCCAGCACATCCCTCTGAAGTATGGGTTGATGCAGCTACATTTTGACAAGACATGAGCCCATCTGATTCAAGAGTACAAGAATAGTTGTGGTTTTTAGTTTGTTTCTCCCCCCAGTTTGCCTGCAAGCCACTTTGGGGCAGCAGCATACGTCACTTTCCTCCACTTCCACCAGCACAGAATGACAACCCACAGCAAACAGACAAAGCACAGCAACCGGCACTCAGCCAGAGTTTCAGCTGTAAATACACCACAGCAGCAGGAACCAAGGCCTAAACATAGCTTTCAGAGCACTGCAGACAACAGGGAGGAGCAGAGGGCCACCCCACTCCAAAGAAGCCAAGGTTCCCACTCAGAGGCACCTGCAGATGTGTGCAATGGCAGGGACCACCTTCAGGACCTGTTCTTCACGTGGATTAATCATTTCTGGGTGTAAACCAGCTGGATAGAGCACAGCTGTCACCTTCACTCCCCATCAAATGCTCTACTAATTTGATTACTGGAAAATGCAGATGTGGGTAGGTGAGGTCAGTGATGGCAGCAGATGATATCACAGTATCACCAGGGTTGGAAGAGACCTCAAAGATCATCAAGTCCAACCCATTACCACAGACCTCAAGACCAGACCATGGCACCAAGTGCCATGTCCAAACCCGCCTTGAACACCTCCAGGGACGATGAATCCACCACCTCCCTAGGCAGCCCATTCCAGCAGTCAATGACTCTCTCAGGCAACAACTTTCTCCTCACCTCTAGCCTAAACTTCCCCTGCCACAGCTTGACACTGTGTCCTCTTGTTCTGGTGCTGCTTGCCTGAGAGAAGAAAGCAACCTCCTCCTGGCTACAACCACCCTTCAGGTAGCTGTAGACAGCAAGAAGGTTTCCCCTGAGCCTCCTCTTCTCCAGGCTAACCAATCCCAAATCCCTCAGCCTCTCTCCATAGGGCTGTGCTCCAGGCCTCTCCCCAGCCTCGCTGCCCTTCTCTGGACACGTTCAAGCACCTCAATGTCCTTCTTCAACTGAGAGGCCCAGAACTGGACACAGGACTCAAGGTGTGGCCTAAGCAGTGCAGAGTCCAGGGGGAGAATGACCTCCCTGCTCCTGCCGGCCACACTATTGCTGATGCAGGCCTATGAAGCCATGCACCGAAATGTGTGGGAGATGCTAACTTCTTTATGCATTTGGCCTAGTCGTAAGAACCAATTTGCTAAAATCACAGCATCTGAAAATACTCTTGAAAAAAAAAATCTCACTTTAGTCTCCATGGATCACATCTGATCACTCCCCATCCTGCAAAACAGGCCTAGTGGCAAGAGAGGCAGAAGGCTATGCAGGACGAATCTTCCTACCCCTGTTAGGTCACCTATCCTAAAGATAAGCTGTGCTTTTCATGCCCTGTCTTGGGGCAAGCATCGAAGCAACAAAGTTTGTAAACTGGGAGCTACCTTACCTAAGTCTCTGAGCACAGCTACAGAAGAGCATCAGAGCTATGCAAAAACATCAGCCTCACAGCTTGTGTACTCCTACAAAAGTGACAGAGTACTGCAACAGGCTGCCCAGGGGAGTTGTGGAGTCTCCCTCTCTGGAGATACTCAAAACCTGCCTGGATGTGTTACTGTGCGATTTGCTCTAGATGATTCTGCTCTGGCAGAGAGTTGGACTGGATGAGCTTTACAGGTCACTTCCAGCCCCAGACATTCCGTGATTCAGTGAAAAGAAAAACAAACCAAAAAAATCCCAGATAAAACAAAACCAAACAAAACCCCCAAAGAAAACCCTACAAAAAACAACTAACCAAGCCTTCCATTAAACAGCAAAATCTGGTAGCAGGCATTCCTCACTGTGTGTTCTAAATGCCATCTTTGGTGTCCCACGAAAACTCAGTGTGAATGTGTGCAAGTGCTACATTTGCACCAGTGTTTCTTGCTGCTAAAGCTCTTTATCGTAAGAAACGAGGTCACAGGGCAATAAAGGAAACATTATTTTGTCCTGAAAACAATCCCACCAGAATGATTTTGAAACCTTAGCAGCAGTTGCATTTATTGCACATCTCACAGGTGAGCAATTCTGGGGCTCCAAACAGCTCTCATCCAAGTCACAAGAACTTTGTAAAGCTCCCCAGCACCCTCACACACCCATGGAGAGGGAAAAAAAACCAAACAAAACCAAACATGCAGCCTGCCATGAAAAGCCAAATTCACTCTACTGCAGAACAACTTCTCAGCAAGGAAGCAGGAAGGGAGGGTAATAAAAAAATTACTTCTCCCTTCTTTCGTTCCAGTGGGAGGTGTCCCTGCCTATGGTGGGGGGGTTGGTCACTTCCAACCTAAACCATTCTATGGTTCTATGATTCTTAAGGTTCAGTTCTTTGTTTACTGGTAGCATTATTATCAGAGTCACATAGTAATCATGTACAGTATACAGCTCAGCAAACAAAGGAAGGGAAGCAGAGATAGGAATCTCCAAATTAAGTAAGAACTGCTGTTTCTCCAACATGGTGTTTATGAACAGAAGCTCTGGCAGGCAGCAACTGTACTCTCCTGGGGTAGGGTTTGTTTGTTCAGATATTTCTGTATCCAAACTGGTCTATGAATGGGGAAAAGTGGTGCAAGGATGCTCAGAGGGTTGAAGCACCACTTCTATGAGAGACTGAGGGAGTTGGGGCTGTACAGCCTGGAGAGGAGAAGGCTCTGAAGTAACCTTATCGTGGCCTTTCAGTATCTTAAGGGGGTTACAAGAAAGCTGGGGAAAGATTTTGTAGGTTGTCAGGTACTAATATGACAGGAGGGAATGGAACAAAGCTGGATTTGGGGAGATTCAGACTGGATGTTAGGAAGAAGCTCTTCAGCATGAAGCTGTCAAGACCCTGGAATGGTTTGCCCAGAGAGGTGGTGGAAGCCTCATCCCTGGAGGTTTTTAAGGCCAGGCAGGATGAAGCTCTGAGAGCCTGATCTAGTGTGAGGTGTCCCTGCCCACTGCAGGGGGTTTAGAACTGGATGATCCTTGTGGTGACTTCCAACCCTGACTGATTCTATGATCCTAAAATATTTATGTTATGAGCCACAAAGACACCAATACCACCATCACTGCTAATTTGCAGCACTTTGTAAAAATCCCCCAGACTAGAACTCAGCCAGCAGGAAGTTAAAAGATGAAGCTCTATTTACAGTTCAGCACAATGTACAGAAGATATATACACTATATACAGGAATAGCTACAGACATAGATAAGTTGAAGGGAATACAGAAACACAATTCCCCTCCCAGAAGTCAGAGACCCCAGGAGGGGCTCCCAACCACCCTTCCACCTTCTCCCCACCCCTGTACCTCACCCCAAGGTTTGCCTTACGTGCAAGGTGAGCTTGGAGGATCGGCCATGGAGGGGGTTAAAAGAAAAGTGGTTAGTGAAAAATTAATCAGCAGAAGAGCCAGAGCCAGAAGCTGCTAGACCACCCGAGCTGCTCTCCAGCAAGAGACAGACACAGAGCGAGACTTATCTAATGCTTTGGTTATTGTTCCCAAACAATTTTTCAGCAAGCATATGAGTGAAGCAGACATCACCACTGTTATCCTCTCACAGCCTATAGTGTAATTTTCTCTATTAAAATATTCCAATTAGCCTCAAACCAGAACAGGGCTGAAAAAATGTGTGAAGGTTGCAACATGTCTACGACAGGTGTTACAGCCTTGGCAGAACACACTTGTAGGACAAGAGATGCTTTGGGCTGGCCAGGTTTTTTGAGCTGCCTGCTCACCAAACCAGAGAGGTTTGCAAATACTTTTCTGAAGTGCTGAATAAAGGAAGTGACAACGGTTCTAAGAATGGAGACACTTGAAAGAGAAGACTCCACCATTTCAGACTAGGTCCTTCCTCAGGGGAACCCTCTGCAAAACACTGCAGAGAAAAGTTTTGCATCACTTCAACACTTCTGGAAATGACAGAATCATAGCATCAGTCAGGATTGGAAGGGACCACAAGGATTGTCTAGTTCCAACTGCCCTGCCATGGGTAGGGACACCTCACACTAGATCAGGCTGTCCAGAGCATCATCCAGCCTGGCCATTGATAATTTCTCAGCACTGATCATTTGCCTCATTAGGGCAGAAAAGGTTGCACTGAAGCATGTTTCCAAAGAAAGCCTCTTGAGTCGAAAGCAAACTGCAGCATGGATGTGGTTCAGCATGGCACACACAAGGCAGAGAACTGCCAAAACTACAGGCCTGAGTAGGAGATAACAAAATAAGAAGCATATGTCCCACACAGAAATTCCTTGATTTTGTTAAGGCTACTGGATGTTTTCCAGGCACAGCAGTGCAGCTTTCCTTGCCACCTACAGCAGCATTCCCCACTGTCCACTCCAGGAAAAGCAATTACATAGCTACTCTCTTAGGAAAAAAAGACTTTCACAGGCACCAGTTGTTGAAGATTGGCTGAGCAGAGTTTGTAGAAGAGCTCTTCAGAAGAAAATTAATCACTTTTACTCCTAAAAGAATAAGCAGTACTTGTCCATACCCTCAGCTGACCACTTGGCCTACCTCCCCTCAGCACAGTCACCTGGTTTGAAGAACGGAATTTCACAGAATCACAGATACATGCAGGTTGGCAAAGCCCCTCAGGATCACCAAGTCCAACCTAGAACCCTACTCTACAAGATTCACCTTAAACCATAGCCCTAAGCCAAACCACATCCAAACCACCCTTAAGCATATCCAGGCCGGGTGACTCCACCACCTCCTGGGGCAGCTCATCCCTGTGCCTGACCACTGTGTACCATGCTATCCCAAAGCCACCCACGCTTCACTCCTCCTCTAGATAAGCAGTCATGCAGAACACATCTCTCTGGGCAAGAAATTCCCCATAAGAGGGTCTAGAAAGTGGTATTTTGTGTCTTCATTCAGGCAGGCCCAGAGGGTGAAGGATTGAGCTGCTGAAGTGTGAGCTCCCAGACAAATCCCACACATATCCAGTTACAACACATAACCACTAGCACCCCCAGGCCTTTTACCACTTGTATGCACAAAGACTCATTCAAGCCTTTTTTTTTTTTTCATGCTTTTTATGATTTAATAATATTGTAAATCCTAATTGGAGAGGTTCTCTTTTTATAGACTTTGTTATTATCCCTGGGCTGCTCATGTTTAGTTTAATCTGTTTTATTATTTCCAAAAGACCAACAAAAAGCACAACGTGTGATGAAACAGAAAACGCACAGGATAATAGTGGCAATTTGTTATAACAAGCAACACTTCATGGAAAGTCTCAGAGCATCCCATACCTCATAAACCCCCCATGGTTCTTATACAGGAAGGCTCATATGCAGATTTATAGAACTTAATCTAATGCACACGGATGGGTTTGGTTTCCTGTGATCTTCCCTTCCCTTTGGAATTGTGCAATCTCTCTCTCTCTCTCTATATCTATCTGTATCTATCTATATATCAAACTTTATGCAAACTAGTGCCCGATTTCAATGCTCCATACCAGCTCCACAGATGCATGCAGGGTGCGCATGCAGCACAGACAGCCAACCAAGTGCTGGGCTGCAGCAAGAGCAGTGTGGGCAGCAGGGCAAGGGAGGGGATTCTGCCCCTTTGCTCTGCTCTCCTCAGACCCCACCTGGAGTACTGTGTGCAGTTCTGGAGCCCCCAGCACAGGAAGGACATGGAAGTGTTGGAGCGGGTCCAGAGGAGGCCACCAAGATGCTGAGAGGGCTGCAGCAGCTCTGCTGTGAGGACAGGCTGAGAGAGTTGGGGCTCTGCAGTTTGGAGAAGAGAAGGCTGCCAGGAGACCTGATAGTAGCCTTCCAGTATCTGAAGGGACCTACAGGAAGGCTGAGGAGGGACTACTGACAAGGTCTTGTAATGACAGGACAAGGGGAAATGGGTTTGAACTGACAGAGGGGAGACTGAATCTGGATGTTCTTTCCACTGAAACTCCAGAGAGTTTTCAGTTCTTTCCACTCTCCATAAACTCCAGAGAACTTTCCAGAGTTCTTTCCACCACCCTCCACTCCAGAGGGTGGTAAGACACTGACACAGGTTGCCCAGGGAGGTTGTGGCTGCTCCCTCCCCTGGAGGTGTTCAAGGCCAGGTTGGACGAGGCCTTGAGTGACCTGTACTAGTGGAAGGTGTCCCTGCCTATGGCAGGGGTTTGGAACTAAATGATCCTTGAGGTCCCTTCCAGTCTTATCATTCTATGACCTACAGCGTGCCAAGAAAATAAACATTTGCACTCCTAAAGCAGTGCAGCTTCACCAGTGGCAATAACAGTTAAAGTTGTGTGGAAACAGCTCAAAGATTCATGAAAAAGCTGTAGCAGTACCACAAAAAAAGAAGTCCCTTTTGCAGCAGTGTTCATGCAATGGCCAGCAGAAGCAGATCAGAGTTTCCACCACAGTGCATCAGCTCTTGGCGCTGGTTTCTGCTGTTAAATTTTCATAGTAGGATGCCTCAGTATTAAACGGCCAATAAGTTTTAAGTGGTTTGTTATTCGAATTACTGTAATAGGGATGGGCGAGGAAAGAGAGGCCAGATCAACTCCCAAGCTATATCAATTCCTTCAGAGCACAACAGCCATCACTTACAAGAGCAGTAGTTAAATGCTGGCATTCACAGCAGATTATCGGTTTCCAGCATGATCAGGAAAAGAAAACAGAAATCACAATTAGACTGCAAGGCAGCAGCACCTTCGAAGCAGAAAATATGCCAGGGTAGAAATTTCTACTGAAACCTTAGAACCCATGGTTTGATGATGATTCCTGTGTTTAGAATACCAAAAAGCATCATTCACACAGATTTAGATCTGTCTCCACAAAGAGCCCTGAAAAATTAAAACCAAAACACAAAAAAAACCCCAAAAACAAACAAAAAAAACCCCAAAACACACACACACAAAAAAAAAACCCACCAACCACCAAAGTGCTAGATCACAGCAATTCAAACTGACAAACCAGGTGTCATTTGAACTAGACTTAGGAAAAAAAGAGTTTGCCTTCAAAATTATTTGAGTAGCATCTCAGCAGGAGCACTGAAGGAAGAAAGTATCTCCAAGCACTTCCCAGTAGCTATTAAGCAGTCCTCCTTGGAGGTCCAAGGGGCAACCCGACAGAAATGCTAACAGAAATGTAGTTTAAAATGATCAGGCCTAATGAATGCAGCATTTCAAACAGGGTGAAAGAGTTTTCCACCAAATTTGAAATAAGTCTGGTAATCTTTCCACTCAAGTTGCAGACCATGAAGTGCCATTTGAAGTTATACAGAAGCAAGGAAAAAAAAATACGACATAAGTAAAGTGTGTGAAAAGAGAATGGCTTCCCCCCACACTTTCTGTCTTTAAATCTGAGACACAACAAATGAGAAAGCCCAGGAAAGCAGTCAGAAACAGAGGCAGAAAATGCAGAGAAATGCCTTTAGCAAACCAGCAGCAGCCAGAGCGTTTTATTTTCATGGACAGAGATGTCCTGTGGGGAAGAAGGTTGGTTGGAAGCTGAGCCTTTTAGGTAAAAGATGACTAAAGAAAATTAAGGGTGACATTAGTACAAGACGGATAGGATGCTGGATGAGAGAAAATCCATAGGAATTGGTAGGTGTTAAAGAGAGACAAAATACAACTGAAGCAAGGACTTATCTCATCCAAATCTGTAAGGACACTGATAAGAACTTTCAGTGAACTCATAATAAAAGGCTTTTAATTCAAGATACAGAGTTTATTGAGTACTAAGCACTGAGAAATCATTGTGATAAGGCAGAAGTCCTAGATATTTTGTACACACCTCTTCACCTGGGGAAGATCCTCACTTCTGGGCTTGGCTGTATGGCAGCACAGATCCCAGGCAGGTCTGTGCCCTCCTCCTCCAGGCAACAAGCTTCCCCTAACTCTCCCTAGGAGTCTTGTCCTCCTTCCAGTGACTGAAAGCAATCCTGACAGTCTCTCTAGAGAAACACAGATGAAACATACAGCCAGAACTGTCAGATATCTTCTAAGAAAATAATGTTCCAGACAAGGAGAGAGGACTTCTGTGCACCTGGAACAAGCTTTGGAGACACACAGTACCTTCTCCTAGACCTGATACTCTGCTCTCATAAGCAAAGCTTGTATGACTAGAAATGAGTCTGTATACTTGTGATGGTTTGGGAGTTACCTGCCCCCTACACACAATTAAAATCCCCCAGACTAGACTCAGTCAGTTGGCAGTTAAGGACTGAAGCTCTATTTACAGCTCAGCACAATGTACAAGCAGAGATAGACACAATAGACAGGAATAGTTACAGACATAGACAAGTTAAAGGGAACACAGACACGCAATTCCCCTCTCAGAAATCAGAGGCCCCAGGAGTGGCTCCCAACCACCCTTCCACCTTCTTCTCACCCTTCTGCCTTATCCGAGGCTCTGCCTTCCGTGCAAGGTGAGTTTGGAAGATGGGCAAGGGGGGGTTAGAAGCAGAGTGATTAGTCGGGTTACACAGCAGAAAGGAGAAGACAGAGCATCTGCCAGAGAGAGACTCTCTCTCTTATCTGTGTTTGTGTCCTTGTTCTTACACATCTCAGCAAGCCTGTGAGTGAAGCAGACATCACCATGGTTTGCTTTTCACAGCCTGTAATTTATTTTTTTTTCATTAAAACACTCCAATTAGCCCGAAACCAGCACAACGCTCCAGCTGGTCTAGTAAAAGCAACTGCTTCTCTTCACAACCTCCACCTTGCTCAATATGGCTACACCAAAACATCAATTTCATGGTAAGCATCACACTATCAGTTTGGAGACTGCTATAAGCTAAGGTAAAATAGATTAAGCTGCACAGGAGAAGTACTGACACAATCTTAACCACTGTGTTATTGCCCTAGTACAGAGTGAAGAAAGTACTTGTGCACTGTGTGTTTAGCCTGACACATGATAGCTCCACTTTATTACCCTGGGATGGCAAATCATAACACAGTATTAAATCAAGAACAAAGAAAATCTATGGGCTGATTTTCTTCCCAGGGTTGTTTTGGTTCCAAGCTCCCTATCCTTGAAACACATGCCAGTTGTACAGCTGAAAAAACAGAAAGATCAGCTGTGAGCAACTAAATAGATCAGAAGGCTGGCAATACATTATTGAATTAATTCTCTCTTTGATTAGGTATTTACATGTAACCCAAGCTCACAGTCATTTAAGGCTTTAATCTGAAGTCTTAGTAGAATAGAATCGATCAGGTTGGAAGATACCTCCAAGTTCATCCAGTCCAATCTATCACCCAGTCCTAAACAACCAACCAGACCATGGCACTAAGCGCCTCACCCAGGCTTTTCTTGAACACCTCCAGAGACAAGGACTCCACCACCTCCCCAGGCAGCCCATTCCAACGCAAATCACTCTCTCCGGGGAGAATTTCTTCCTAACATCCAGCCTGAACCTGCCCTGGCATAGCTTAAGGTTGTGTCCTCTAGTTCCCTCACTGCTTGCCTGGGGGAAGAGACCAACCCCATCTGGCTACAACCTCCCTTCAGGTAGCTGTAGACAGCAATGAGGTCTGCCCTTAGCCTCCTCTTCTGCAGGCTGCACATCCCCAGCTCCCTCAGCCTCTCCTCACAGGGTTGTGCTCCAGGCCCCTCAACAGCCTTGGTGCCCTTCTCTGGACACCTTCCAGCACCTCAGCATCTTTCTTAAGTTGAGGGGCCCAGAACTGAACACAGCACTCAAGGTGGCCTGATCAGTGCTGAGTACAGGAGCAGAAGGACTGCCCTGGTCCTGCTGGCCACAGTGCTCCTGATCCAGGTCAGAACGCCATTTGCCTTCTTGGCCACCTGGGCACACTGCTGGCTCATGTTCAGCTGCTGTCAATCAGTACCTCCAGGTCCCTCTCTGCCTGGCTGCTCTCCAGCCACTATGTCCCCAGTGGCAGTCTTACATTAGGTTCTCAGTGCCCACACAGAATACTGAACCACTGCTGAAAGGTCCCCATTTACTTCCTAGATATTTATGTACTCAAACATCACTGGTTAGAAGCCTCAGTAAGCAGACCTGCAGGGTCATCCATTGTGCAGAAGGTAGTTGAGCAAAGGACTGGGTTTTTTAATTTATCTGTCTCCCTTTTTTTCCCAGCCAGATCACTAGCAGGATGGCTCTGCACACAAACTCTTTATGTCACTTCCAGTGGGAGAATTGTGTTCCCCATTACAGTTTGTCTGCCTCAGCTCCTCTCCTCCTGGGTCACCACAGTCACCCAGAACCAGCTGGACTGGACACTCTTATACCCATTCCACAGAGCCAAACACATTCTCAGTGAACAGTCACTTCCACCTCCTTTGAGGAAAACCAAGCATCTCCTGTGCTTCTCTGCCCAGCATCATCCTCCCAAGTCTCTCTCACAGCTACATGGCCTGGATCTGTCACTGCCTTTTTTAAGTTTCACCCAGACTTTTGTTCCCGGGGAGCTGTCACAACCCTCACAAGCATCTGCCTTGGCAGTCCCCTGTATCCCACTAACAAAGCAACTGAGCAGTCAGGGCTCTCAGTTCTTGAGCACCCATAAAACCAGCAGGCTGATTTCTAATTAAGAGTCTTTGGATCTGGGCAGCAGGGTTTTTCAAAAGGCTTCACTCTCTCCACTTCCTACCACTGAACATCTTCAGGTTGTGTCTGCACAAATCTCCATCACCTGTTTACTTCTGGGGTGTAAAGAAAAAATGTTATCCAAATAAGAATGTGGCAGATAAGAGGAGAAAGAAAGTGAGAGAGCACTTAAGATTGCACCTTCTGCTTCAACAGTTGAGATGTATTTTTTGCAAAACCACTGGAACCAAGTAATAACAAAGTGCTACTGAGGGAATGGTTCATAGAATCATAGAATAGTAAGGTTGGAAGGGACCTCAAGGATCATCCAGTTCCAACCCCTGCCATAGGTAGGGACACCTCCCACTAGTACAGGTCACTCAAGGCCTCCTCCAACCTGGCCTTGAACACCTCCAGGGAGGGAGCAGCCACAACCTCCCTGGGCAACCTGTGCCAGTGTCTCACCACCCTCACTGCAAACAACTTCCTCCTAACATCCAGTCTAAATCTTCCCTCTGCCAGTTCAAACCCATTGCCCCTTGTCCTGGCATTACAAGACCTTGTCAATAGTCCCTCCCCAGCCCTCCTGTAGGTCCCCTTCAGATAGTAGAAGGCTACTCTAAGGTCTCCTGGAAGCCTTCTCTTCTCCAGGCTGCAGAGCCCCAACTCTCTCAGCCTGTCCACATAGCAGAGCTGCTCCAGCCCTCTGATCATCTTCTGTTAATGGAGACAAGGTGTAATACAGAGAGCACACAGTTTCAATAGAAAATTCTGAGTGACCTACATCTTAATATTTTTTAGAAGGAAGATGCCAAGAAATATATGTGTGTGTGTCCCAAGCCCAAAAAGTCACATTTTTTAGAAAGAAGCATATACTGCCTCACTTCTTGGAAAAGAAATTAGCTGCAGGTAAACACTGTGAATGACAGCAAGTCAAGACAAGAGCACAAAGTAAGATTTTTTCTTAAGGACTAAGCAAAGCCATTCCTTACCACCTCAGCTCCTGGGCAGATGAGAAGTTGTGCTACATCTGCCACCTAACAGTTACCCACATGTAGGAGAAATGTCTCTGAACCAATTAGTTTTAAACACTCCTTTATTGAAAAGTAAATCCATATGCAGACTTTTCTTTCCCTCCTCCTGATGCTGACTGACACAAAACAATGCATCAGTTCTTTGGATATTTTAAGTACTGCTTAATGGTTCCAGTAACACAGGCTGACCACTCATACTGATAGATCCAGTGTGAATAATGTCAAAACGTTGAGCTCTTTTCACTGTTTGGCTCCAGAGCATTAGAACAAGGACTCTAACTTAAGGATTTCCAATTTGTCAGGGAGAATGAACTGCTGTTACAAAATTTCAGCACTGTCTGACAGATGGGTGATCATTTTTTTAAAATTTAAATAATTTCAGGAATAGGTAGTATATATGAAGGCTACATTCAACCATGGGGTCAGGAGTCCTTCCTCTCACTTTCACAGCCACAAAGAACAGAAAAGAGACTGAGACAAAGTTTCTGTAGATTGATGGATCTGTAGATAAAAATTTCAGCCCACATCTGTTCCGTTCATGTGGTTTGGAGATCTCCCAGATCTTTAACCCCAGGATTTGATCAAATTTATACAATGAGAAATAAAAATCAGCAAATTAAAAAAAAATTTTTAAAATTAAGGGTACAGGGATATTTTGGTCCTCCTTTCCCTTCCTCAGCCAACAACATCCTGCCAAGCACATTCAATTTTAAAACACAGCATAATTTGACAGCAGAAATTCTAATGAAAGTATTAACAAACAACATGAATTTCCATTCTCTTAAAAAGCCATTTCTGCAGAACAGTTTAGAAGCATCGAGCTAAATCTTTTTTCCTTTTGAAGGAGAACACAGCACAACCATCCCCTCTGGGCAAGGCATGGGCAGAGGGCTCAGGCAGGCAAAGCATGGCTGAACTACAGGCTCAGTGTCACCTGGCAGAAGTTCCCTGCAGCCTCTCTGGAAATGCAGACTCTGAAGGATCCACTCCACCCAGATCTTAATGTTTTCTTGTGACACCCTTCTGGCAGAAACAAAATGTGAACAATGTGGAAAGTGGAGGGCTGGAAGGACATCTGGGACACGGTGGAAAACAATCCTCATCTGAAGACAGGAAAATAAATGATTCTTTCCCTGTTCCAAGTGTAATGCCAAGCAGTCAACTCTGCCTCTGACCCTGTAACTTAGCTATATGATTGTTACAAGCACTTCAGAATGAAATGATACTCACATAATTAGGAGAACTGACTTAAAGAACTAGATGGAGGTTGTTTTGTTTTTTTTTTAAACACACACATCCTTTAAACGGCAAAGGCAAAACCAGTTCAGAATCAAGACCTATAAATGCATTTAGTTTCCATTCCATTATTAAAGTTTAATGTTCTTTCGTTAATTAGCATAACGGAACATCAGACCTACAACTTGATCTAGGAGGTCATGTCCAGCACCAGAACCACACGCAGAGCAGTCAGTGGCGACACATACAGGTTTGCTTACCTCTCGAATTACCCCCAGATGTACTGCTGGAGGAATGGACTCATCAAATGCTCCCCAAACTGCAATAGTTTGGCTGGACACTTGATGGAGAAAGCACTCTGCACAAATCCAACTCAACCCACGGCTACCTACATTCCCCTTCACTCTACAGAAACCTGCCAAGAGACTCCCCTCAAGGAGACAGAGAACGCTGCCCTAAATGGTTCACTTTACAAGGGTCTTGTGCTGTTCAGTTCTGCTTTACCAGGATACACCATCCCGTGCTCATCCAGCCCTACTCCTCCAGCTAGCTGATACCGATGGCTATTTGGCAACCCAAGGGTGGCAAGTGCTCCACAGCAGTGCCAAACTGATGTTGCATTCCCCCAAAACTGCTCTTCCCTCACAGAAACATGCAATGGTCACAGAGTTCATTAAACGTTATTTATAGATCAGGTGTTTTAATGAATAATTAGCTAGCAGAGTCAACCAGGCTCCAGTAACACCTCCTTCTGGCATACTTATCACGGTCTACATAGTTTGCTCCTTATGGCTGCCATACATTTGCAACGAACATCTACTGATCACCTACAAACTGAACTAGGAAAGCAGCACCAAACATCACCCAGCTACACAAGTCCTTCAGCAGAGTTCCCTGCAAGCACCCATATAAGTTGAAAACACTAAAATATTTGCCATAGATTATATTTCATCAGAATGAATGAAGAAGAGAACAAGCTACGGGAAAGTACGACAATGTGTATAAATTGTAACTCAGATGGTCTGCTACAAATTATTCTCCTAGAAGAACGCGAGAGGTGTCTGGGTTTTCCTTCTAGCACTAGCGATGGTAGCTGTCAGTTACTTCGCTACTGCTCAACTTCTCTTTATCCCTGTACAACCGAAACTCCTCCTCAACAACTCTGCCCTCTACACAGGGAACATCTGAAGCCGGTGAAGCCGGCAGGGAACTCCGTGACTGACATAAGAGGCTTGCACCTGCCAGGCTGGCTGCAAGCAACGGTGTGGTACCCTTGAGAGAGACCCTTTTGCTTAGCGGCAAAAAGAAAGGCAGGGACGGCTAAGGGGCTGCTTCAAAATAGCACCGAGGAAGTTTCTGGCATGATCCCTCAATTGCAGAGAAGAATCAGTGGAAACAAAAAGGAGGCACCCAAGGAGAATTCAACCTGCGCACCCTTCTCAGTCAGAAGAGCTTCCCGAAACGCTCCCTTTTTCCTTTTATCCCCCGGCAGCTCGAAGAAGCGACTCCACCTGTTCCCAAAACGCGACGGAAGCAGGTAGTTGCCGAGAGCGGCACGCACCCCCGCAGCGGCTTATCATCCCTCATCTCCACTACATCTCCATCGAGCCCTGAGGCCACCTCGGCGGCAACAGCCGGCCGGAATCTCGCCGCCCGCCCCGGGGCACACCTCGTCCCATACAGCCGCGGGGAGAAATGCTGAATCACGAAAACTTGGGACCGGAGGCGTCGCGCCAGGGGTGCTGCTCCTGACCCGCGCCTCGGGGCTGGCCGCCTCCCTCAACCCGGCCGGCCAGTGCAGCGGCTCCAGCAGAGCGGCGCGCAGCCGAGGGGTAGCGACGCCACCCGGTCCGCTGCGGCGGCACTTACTTGAAGGTGAGGACGCAGAGGGGCCGGTAGGACTTGTGGCTGGTGTTCTCGGCCATCCGCTTGCCCCAGAAGTCGTTAGCGAAGGCGGCGGCCACTGGGGCGGCCGCCCGCACGTCGGGGTTGTTTACGATAGCCCAGACGTCGTCGTGCACGA
>VWZE01002688.1:73160-88698 GCA_013396675.1 Eubucco bourcierii | reverse complement strand
AGTCCATGGGGCCTGATGAGATCCACCCCACGGGTCCTGAGGGAACTGCAGATGAAGTTGCCAAACCACTGTCCATCATATTTGAAAGGTCATGGCAGACTGGTGAAGTTCCTGCTGACTGGAGAAGGGCAAACATAACACCCATCTTCAAGAAGGGAAAAAAGGATGACCCTGGAAACTACAGACCAGTCAGCCTCACCTGTGTGCCTGGCAAGATCATGGAGCAGATCCTGCTGAAAGTCCTGCTAAGGCAAATGGAAAACAAAGCAGAGGTGATTGGTGGGAACCAGCATGGCTTCACCAAGGGCAGATCTTGCCTGACAAATTTAGTGGCTTTCTATGATGAAGTCACAGCGACAGTGGACAAGGGAAAGGCAGCTGATGTCATCTACCTGGACCTGAGTAAAGCATTTGACTCTGTCCCACATGACATCCTGGTCACCAAACTGGAAAAGCATGGACTTGATGGATGGACCACTCGCTGGATAAGGAATTGGCTGGATGGTCGAACCCAGAGAGTGGTGATCAACGGCACAATGTCCACCTGGAGACCAGTGACAAGTGGTGTCCCTCAGGGGTCAGTGCTGGGACCAGTGCTGTTTAACATCTTTGTCAGTGACATGGACAGAGGAATGGAGTGCACCCTCAGCAAGTTTGCAGATGACACCAAGCTGTGTGGCACAGTCGACTTGCTAGAGGGCAGGGATGCCATCCAGAGGGACCTGGACAGGCTGGAGAGTTGGGCCCAGGCCAACCTGATGAAATTCAATAAGGCCAAGTGTAAGGTCCTGCACCTGGGTAGGCACAATCCCAAGCACAAATACAGGCTGGGTGGTGAATGGCTGGAGAGCAGCCCTGAGGAAAAGGACCTTGGAGTCTGGGTTGATGAAAAGCTCAACATGAGCCTGCAGTGTGCACATGCAGCCCAGACAGCCAACCGAGTCCTAGGCTGCATCAAGAGAAGCGTGGCCAGCAGGGCAAGGGAGGTGATTCTGCCCCTTTACTCTGCTCTCGTCAGACCCCACCTGGAGTACTGTGTGCAGTTCTGGAACCCTCAGCACAGGAAGTTGGAGCGCGTCCAGAGAAGGGCCACAAAGATGATCAGAGGGCTGAAGCAACTCTCCTATGAGGACAGATTGAGAGAGTTGGGGCTCTTCAGCCTGGAGAAGAGAAGGCTTCGAGAAGACCTTATAGTAGCCTTCCAGTATCCGACGGGGGCCTACAGGAAGGCTGAGGAAGGATTATTTACAAGGTCCTGCAACGACAGGACAAGGGGCAATGGGCTTAAACTGGCAGAGGGAAGATTTAGACTAGATGTTAGGAGGAAGTTCTTTGCAGTGAGGGTGGTGAGGCACTGGAACAGGTTGCCCAGGGAGGTTGTGGATGCTCCTTCCCTCGAGGTGTTCAAGGCCAGATTGGATAAGGCCTTGAGTAACCTGTACTAGTGGGAGGTGTCCCTTCCAGCCTTACTATTCTATGATTCTTAGTTCTATGATGCTATTGCCAACAAATACATTAGTGAAGAAAACTTAAACATGAAAGGGGAATAATGCAAAGAGGCTGCTTGGCACTAGCTTTAACCATAGCACATGAGCCTGACCTTGTATTTGGAACTGTTGTACTACTGTTTGCTGCTGCTGTCTGTACTATCGTCCATGGGATTACTTTGCAGCTGCACGTTTTTTGCAGCACATTCTTTGGTCCTGGTTCCAGTTGGGGGTGTCATGCACACTCCTATTTTCCAGCACCTGTGATGATACAGTAGCAGATAAATCTTCAGTGCAAGTTGCTGTCCCTGTGGCTCACATTACTGTTAATGAGAACTTTACAATTAAATCCCAGAGCAAACATGGAACTGCATTTAATTCAAACTTGTGAGTAATTTGACCTAAATAGTGGTTTGGTTTTGGTTGGTTGTTGGTTTTTTTTTTTTTTAATCCTCAGACTTTATGATAACAGGTTGTAGGAGGGAATCTTTTTATGCAACTGGTACAGTCATCATAAATCAAATGGTCTTTGGGGAACACACTGCTTATATCTAAGGACTATTCCAGTTACAGGAGTATGTTTTAAAGAGGATCTGCTTGTTAAGCACACAATCTGAATTTACAAGTTCATTTGCAAGTTTCAATTTTATCTGCCTGAAACCTCTAAAATACTTTTCTGAACTGCAAAGCCATCAAGACTCCTCCTGAATCCACTGTCAGAGTCTATTTCCATTGCTTACTTACTTTGAACCTTTTGAGTTAGCCTGTTGGTGCCTCTAGAAAGCTACAAAACGGCATACTGCTGTTGGAGCTACAAAAAGTACAAAAAAATCCCTTCTGTGATGGGAACCTTGTTGCACAAAATGTCCAGAAAGTACCTCTTCTGCTCAAATCCCAAGTGTTGCAAAGCATTAATCACATGGACATGTGAAAACAACCCACCAGTCTGTGACAGTGGTGATGGACAGGCTACCAGGTCTGTTTATGACTTCACTTGTAGGTAGCTCTTCTACACCTTTCCTCACAAGGCTTCCAAAAATTGCAAAGCACTGTATATGACCTGTTTTTCTAATCCATATTCTTTAAGACTGTTGAAATAGCAGGGCGTTTATTGCTATTTGGCAATGAAGCTGGTGAGTAGTCCTTTCTAGTTAATCCAAAATGCTCACGTATTAAATATATTGTTTTTAAAATATTAAATCATTTCCTTTTAAAAGTGTAAACAGCTTTAGGAAAAAAGCTCAAAACATTTTATTTTAAAAAAAAATCAAATTAAACTTCTGATCTATATTTTTCCTCAAAGTGTCTGTGTTCAGTCCAAATGCATGAATAATTTAGAGATCAGGCTGGATTTTAGAGCAAATGTAATAAGGAGGAAATATTGGCAAGCTCTGTTTGTCTCATTTTCCTTTAAGCATGACAGAGAAAATCTGGACAAAAAGTAAATTAAATTTTGTTCATTTCCATACTGTCTGTGCATCCCAACCTCAGATTGTGCACTGAAATCCCCTCTGCACCTCAAAATGGAGCTTTAGGAGAACCTGGCAGAGTGTGGCCCCTGCTACCTAAATCTGTCTTGAAAGACCTATCACTTTAAAATGTCAAGAATTAAATTCTCTTGCAGATTCATTCCTGTGCTAAGTATGAGAAGCTGAGGATGAATCTGTTTTGTTAACAGGCCCAGCTTCTCATTTCGGGGCTGCTAAAATTCCACCTCCTTAGTGGACTTACGCTGGTTTGTGCCAGCTCAGGGTTTGATGCACAGTTTATTTTGTGAGAGAGAGGACCCTTTGGCAAGCCAGGAATAACTTGCAGCTATGAAATTTAATGGCATCCTTTTGGCCTGTTTGAAAGCAATCCGTAGTGCCTCTAGGTGTCTTGTGTGTGTAAGGATGTTTCACTACGCTGCACTGATATTATGTAAAAAGTCTTTATAAATAAGTCCCTTATTGTATCTGTGTTAAAGGCAGTCAACAATTAAAAGCTTTTGACTTAACCTTTTCTCTTCCTCTGTGATTTAGAATCTGACAAATGTTTGAGCCTTTTTTGGAAGAAATGGGAGACCATTCAAGTGTGATTTCAGTTGCAGGAATGTCTCTTTGAAGGAGTTTTCTGCTGAAGAGAGTAATTGCTTTTCACCAAAACAGATCTGCAAGGCAGAGATGAGAGGCTGATAGCTGTGACCATGTACAAGCAGCTTCCTGATTTGGATAAATTAATGCACAGTAAAAATGTTGTGATGAGCAATATCCTCTGTGCACCGTAACAGATACCCCAGAACTTTGCACAACTGTGAAAACATATTTCCATATGACTATATCAACCCTGGGCTGGATTTACAGTGTGCCGTGGAATTTGTTGAATAGTCTAAGGAGCTTTGAACAACTTGTGCAACTTGTATTTAAGAGGATCATTGTTTGGTGACATATCTAAAAATGCCACTTGTATCAAACTATTGATACTGCAGGTGCAGCATATGAAAAAAAATTCAGCAGCATTGAACACCTTAATCTGCTAGAGCTTCTTTGGGCTGTAGGATCAGGTGACATTAATGTAAGCTGGTGAAGTATCTTGAATGTAATTGGGAGTGTTTGCATCTTCAATTCAAAGGTTTATGGAGAAAAAAAAAAGAAGTTTGGGGTCTTTTTATATGATACTATTGTTTTAAGCCTTAAGACTTGATTCTTTCATGTAACAGACCTTGAAACCTCTCTGTTCAGTTCTTAATATTCCTTCCCCACACCCTGTTGGCCTTTTCATTCCATTTCTTTGGAAGCTTATTCTCTTGGGGCAAGCTCTTTCTGTTTTGAAGATGTCAGGTTTCAGGCTTCTGAGCTTCTCAAAACCAAATTTATTTTCTCACTCAAAGCACCTCTTTGGAGCTAGGGTCCTTTGTTTTTAAAGGGATATTGCCAATTAAATTTGGCCACTGAGGGTAGATATATCAACTTTAGACCTCTAAATTCTCATGGAAGTATTTCTTAGGAAAATAAATATCCTCTTTGCAGTGTTTAGAACTTAAACATTTTAGCATCAAAAACCTTGCAGGGTGAGCTTGATAAACAGAAAACTCTTATTCCCCTACCCTCCTCCAGCCCCTTAGATTTTTGAGGTCCCAGCAAGTAGCTCTACAAAAATATTTGCTTAAATTAGCTTTTACTTAATTTCTAATTTCCAGTCCAAAATCTAAATGAACCATTAAAGAAAACCACACTAGTGAGAAGCTCAACACAACAAAGTAGGCCTAGGGCAAAAGGCAGGCTTTTAATTTGTTCAACTTCAATCTGTAACATTTGACTGTGATGGATGATGTCACTAAACACTTTTAAGAGTATAGACTTTTGTAATCAGTGCCTCCATCATTTGCATTTCTCCATTTGCTCACTCATTTTTTGGCACACAGTGACACAGAAAAATATTTTCAAGGGCAAAGACTCCAACCATAAATTAAACTTAGGTTTGGATGTGGACCATGGTCTAGTCATCAACTCCATGTCCAGCCAGCTTGCACCACAGCTGGTAAGGAACAAGCAGAGCTGCTCTGAGCACTGTGTGCCTCAGGGCCACTCAGCAGTTTGGGAAGGGTAGAAATGTCACTTAAAACAACAATCTGACAAAGATTGAAAGATGGGGACTTAAAGCATCAGCAAGAGCAATCTTGTACTTCTCTTTCTGTGTTCAGAGGCCTGATTTTATTCATGGTAGGCCTAGAGCTGAGAGGTGGGTGTAACAACTAGGGCTAGTACTCCTAAGTAGTCTGAGCTGATGAAGCAAGAACTTTGGAGCACAGCTGGACTCCTAGTGCAGCTTGTTACGGGCCTGAACAGCTGCTTGTGGAGAACTGCTGGCCTATGGTGGCATCTGCGTGGCTAGTACCTGACAGCACTTTGCAAAGTGTACCAGCATAGGCACAGCCACAGGGATGCCTTATTCATTTAGTTATTACCATTAGTTTGCCCTTTCCTCTTTAGCCACAAAAAAAGCAAAAGGCTGTGTGTTTAGCTTAGTCACTTGGAAAAGTGTTGAAAAGCACGTTGTCCCCACTATGAAACGTGGTGCCTACCTGCGTTTGTGTTTGCAACCTTTATGGATATCCAACCTTAGAATTACCTGGGTGAGAGAGGCAAGTTTGTTGACCACCAGGCTAAAGTGAGATCTGTCTGTCAAACTGTTTTTGCTTGCCTTCAGTCAAATTGTTTCCAGACAAGGTGAACAGCTCCATTAGAAGTGGTGGGATCAACCTAGATTGCTTGTGGAGCAGTATGTTGGGTGGCTTCCCAGTTCCATTAGTTATGTACAGTTGCAGTCTGTTGAAACAAGGCTGCAGCAGGAATTGTCTGTGCATCCACCCATTATGGATGTCCTTGGAAAGCACTAAGCTTCATTTTCATTTAGCAGCACTTTCTCTTTTCTACCTTGCAGGAGTGATTGCTCTTTCTGAGGTACACTGCCCAGTCAAAGTCCTCTGTCCTCTGCAGGTAACTGGTGGGTGCAGAGCTGGATTTGTAGTTGTAAGGCAGTCTGACTCCAGCAGTTTCTTTTCTGTATTTTGCCTAAAAAAGGAACAGGACTGTTGGTTTGTCTTATAAAAATGCACATTATTTTGTATCATCAAGCTTTCATTTGTAGAGAATCCTGGAAAACTCAGGTAATTCTTCTATAAGACTGTTTTTAAAACTAGGTAGTTGTCATAATTCACTGCTGTTACTCTGTCTATCTTTCATACTTTGCTCTCCTTTGAACATTAGAGTGCACTGACCTTTTTCTTTCTGCCTTGAATGTACATGGAATCACATCTTTGTAGTAACAGCTTTCTCGTTTGCCAAATGTAGCAAATGTTGTTCCACTGGTACGATTTGACAGGATGCTCTTTTATATTGCTTACAATAAAAATGAGCTCTGTAGAGAAATTTCTCTGAGATGGATAAAACTTAATGAAGGGAGAACTAAGGATCACTGGCACCATCTATTAACTGAGAAGCAAAATGTGTATGCATCTTGTTCCTGGCTGTGCAGAACCAGGGCACAAACCTGAATAGCTTGCATTGTAAGAACCTCTGCTTTTACAGGTTCCCTCTAATTTAAGGGCATTTTGCCTAGTGGAGTATCCTACCGTTGCTGTTTTATGCCTAAATTCCAGGTAATAAATTTTCAACTTCTCCACTTCTTCACTCCTTGATTCCAGCAGAACATTTCCAAGCTTCTTTATGGTCCTTGCAGTTCAACTGCAGCTTTCAGAAAGAACTGATAGGTTGACTTTCATGTATATCTGGGAAGCAGTGATGGTGAGACCTGCGGTCTCTGAACAGTGGGGGTCTGTGTCAAGTCTTTTTCACTGGAGGATCTAATCCATCTCTCTTTAGAGGTTCACAGAAGACATAATTATATTGTCTAGTTTGATCCATTTGGTGTCACAGGTCATTGAATTTCATGCAGATTGCTCTGTAATGAGTCTTATCCAGACATTCTCAAGCATTGAAAAGATCTGAAGGGTCACAGCTCTGTGGCAGTGGAGCTGAGGCCATGGAAGACTTTCCTCTTCAGTGGTTTTAACCTTCTGCATTGTCCTAATTGGTGTCTAAAATTTGACTCCAGTTTCACTGCAGTATTTAAGTGTGCAACTTCATCAATTCCAATAGCTGCTATCTTTCTAAATATGGCTTGACACCTGAATCTTAGTGTGTACAGCTGGATTTTTAGATTCAACAGTGTAACAATTGCCCGGGTGTGTTTTGCAACTGCAGAAGATGTTGGTGAAGCGAGCTGTAAAATTAACCCACAGCTGCAAATGGTAATCTGAAGTGAAATGCAGGCAACCTCTCATTCTCATTCTGAGTGTGCTTTTCTACCACAGTGTTTAGAAATGTCTCTGGTACTTAGAAATTCAGGATGAAATGTGTCATTTGTATTTTCTTCTATACCTAACACCTTTGTAGCGAAAATAACCTGAAATGTACTTTTAGCAGCAGGAGGGAAGAGAGGAGAAAAACCTGTAATCAGTAGTGTTAAGAACTGGATATGATGTAGGACAGAAATTTGGAGCTTAATCTGTAGGCAACTTGGCAGATGCACACAGTTTTTAATTGTTTTAAAGGGACATAATGCCATGGAACAGGAAGGTATTGGAACTTTCTGAGATCTGGGAGGAGGAGAGATTCCCTCCATTCCTAAACTGCAGGTCTAATTAATCAAAACAAGTATGTTGAAGAAGCTGGGAAATTTATCCTTCTAGAAACTCTCAGATGTAAAAATAACTAGCATCATTGGGTCATGAGTTACAGGATATAATTTCAATTTATGAATATTTTGCTTTGTGAAAGAACGTTGTACTGAATGGTAGATAGGGAAGTTCTTAATACTTTGGGGACAGGGAAAGTACTTTGGGGACAGATCTTGCACTGGCCAAAGAAAATTATCCCCATGAATAAAAGGCTTATCCCCAAAGATATTTCAATCTGAATTTATTTGGAAGTGAGAAGTTTTTGGTCGTATAAACCTAATTAGCCTAATCGTCTGGCACTAATACAATTAGATGGAAACCCAAAAAATGAGGTAGGTTTGACTAATGTATTTTTTAAGATTGATTGCATGTTGTCTGAATATTCTTCTGCATGTGGCTTCCTTTGTCCCCCTTCTCTTGCACTGACAGAGACTGTGAACAATTGATTCTGATTGCTTTTGACTCTGTCATATTCCTATTTTTTTCTGTATAGAAATTAATTTCTTTTATATCTACATGAAGTTTTATGCACATAGGGAACATGTACAACAGTTGAGCATGCTTTAAAATGTAGAAATTAATTCTGTTTTCCTTTCGGCAACCACAGTGCACCCTTATTTAAAGTTGCTGCTTGTCACTCTGCCACTGGCTACCTCAGAACATCTGCATTCTTATTTGAATGGACTGTAGCTTCAGAGTACTCTGAATTGGCTGAGATGATGTGGTTTGCATAAACAAGTGGTATTTTGATACAGGTGCTGGATATTTTATTTTTAAATCTGATATGCTGGAGGTATCAGTCTGCTATGTCAAAACTTGATGGCCCTTGGAGTTGTGCAAATTTATAACAATCTGTTTGTGAGAGGCTTTGTTTTTGGTTTTTGTTTTTGTTTTTAATAGACTATTTATTGTGCCAAAAAGAAGAGATAACTCATTTCAGTGCATATGTGCAGCCCTGGGTCAATACAGCATGTGCACTCACAGCCTTAGCTGTGCTTTTGAGCTATGCAAATCTAAAAACCATCAGAAGAATGCGTGCTGCAGAACCTCTAATATGACAGTCTTGGCTTTTGTGATCTTTCCACTACAGCTTGACAGAAAACAAGCTTTTCATCAGGCAGAAGAGCTAAGAATAGCAAACCCTACACTCAGACTCTGTAAATAGAAGACCAAACTTGTGAAATTAAAACATATGGCAGAAAGTGAGCTGAAGTACATCAATCTTAGGTTTGAGTTTGCAAATGAGAGGGAGTTTTGCCAGCTAGTGTGGAAAAATGTGAAACCAAAGGCTCTGTAGCTGACTGAGGTCAGAGGAATGTATAAACCTGAGGTTACTTCACACTGCACAAATACAGATGTATAGTCTTGAATTACATCAGATCAGTTGGGTTAATTTATATTACTCTTGATCAGAGTCAGCCCCTTAGTTCAGCCCACAGTCAATTCTATAATACTAATTTGAGTTTTATGACTACATGATTCTCTGAACCTAGTATTTGAAGTAGCAAAAAGCAGCCTCAAGATGTCTTGAGGCTGCAAAATTAATGGAAAGTTGGTTTGGTAGGCATGGTCCTTGCCAGGTAGGAAATGAGGGAGACAAAAGTGTTCTTCTAAGCTGAAGAACACTTGATTTTTCCTATTCAGAAACACTTGAGGTGAGGTTATTTCCCTGATGTGTGGTTAAGTGTTCTAAAATATGTTTATTTGGTGAGGGAATAGCACTGGAATATAAGATAGCTGAGCTCAACCAAGAATGAGAGTCCAAGTCTCCTTCTCCCAGGTTTTTTTTCCATCCAAAAATAAAGATCACTTATTTGTTCTTTTGGACTTTGTCAGTGCTGGATCTCCATCAGTCTTCTGTATGTTTATGTAACATTTCACTGGGCACAACTGGAACATGGTGTATTTTCAGTAGTGAAAAATACAAGATTTTAAGGACATCTAATCTCAGACTGGGAAGTGATGGTTTGATGTGTCATGTGCACTCTTCTACTGAATTCTGGTGATGACGCTGACAACAGTAGGACATGATGAAAAGCTATCCCAGTAAATCTTTACAGGCAGATGTAAAGGAGAAGGCTGATGGAAGCCTGTGTTCAGGCTGTACTTCTTGAGAGAGAATCAGTGGAAATTTGCAGTAATGAATGTTCACATTCTCAAAGGACAAATTGCAGTGCTGGGAGAAATGCGGAGCCGTTTTCTTATCTGCTGGGACTTTCTCAACATGAAAGATATTTACTATGCTGAGAAATCAATGCAAGAGCTATTTCAGGGGTATGCCACACATTCCATTTTTCAGTAGATCTGAAATTCATATCCTGGTTTGACACTGAACACAGACAGTTTAGCATGTAAGTACAACAAACTGCTTCAGCAATCTGGAAACTTCTTCACTGAAGGGGTTCTTGGACACTGGAGCAGGCTCCCTGGGGAGGTGGCTGAGACCCCATCACTGGAGAGGTTTAGAAGATGCATGGATGTGGTGCTGAGGGACATGGATTAGCACTAGGCTTGGCAGAGTTAGATAATGGTTTGACTCTTTTCCAACTGAAACTATTCTTTCTGTACTGCATTAACTGCTTGTTCTTGACTGATAGGCAAAGAGAGATAGCAAGTCATATTTTGCCTTTACTGTAAAGAGATGACTCTACTAAATGACAGTAATTGGGTAGACAATGGAGGGTATATGAACTTTTGTGCTGTAGGAGGTTTAGGGACTCCATGACACAGACTTCTAATGAAAGGCATGAGATACTAAAAGGGGAAGGGAGGAGTGTCCAGTTCATGGAGTAACGTGTTGAGTTGTACAGGGTGCATAATTTGTGACCAGTCCTGGGGGTGTGGCCGAGACTGCCACATCCAAGCCTGATGTACCAACTTTGTCTGTGCTGTGCAAAAAGCCAATCTCCATTATAAAACACAGCCTACAAAATTTTTCCATGTGGATCAGCCCTCACTGCAGTTGTGCAGACATTTTATGGCTTTTTATAGGTGCAGATAAATACAGAATACAGCTAAAAATGTTATCCAGGGCACTTTCCAAATATTCTTTCAGTTTCTCCTGACTTAACCAGGGAAACACCTCCCCAGACACAGGACTTCTGTTTTCTCCAAGCCTGTACTCCCTGCTGGGAGTTAACCTGAAATGTTAGAGAACCCAACAGGGATTATTTGAAAAAAAATGCTTTCTACAAAAACAAAAGTTTGCTTTTCCTCTGGTAAGTACCTTGAATCTTCATCAGCAGTGCTGTGCACATCTAATTAATGTTAAAATGAATTGCAGTTTGACTGAGACTCATTATTGCTACATACCCCTGGAAAAAAAACCCAAAATGTTGACGGCAAATTAATAGAGCTTAACAGTTTGGACATGTTAATGGCTGACAACTGTAAAATGCAGAATATATGTATTTAAGTTTAAAGAAATGTAATTCAGAGAAGTTCTGTGTTGTGTCAGACAAGATGATCCAAAGCAGTGGTGTAGTGATTGTCTCCACGAAGAAGGCAAAAAGGCCAGATCTTTCAGTCTTTCTTACATTTCCTGTCAACACCAAGGATAGAAGACTACAGAACAGGAAAGTGACATTCCCTGCCTACAGGCTAAACACATTCTTCTCCCTGCCCCCAGCAAAAATACTTTAACTTAAATGTAGCATTCTCACTTCTTGAATTGATGTGCAGTTGACTTACATCTGCTGAGTCTTAACTGCCCCAGGTTTTCTTACGTGAGTGTGCTATGAATATCTCTTGAAGTGAAAACCAATCATACTTCTTTCTTTGAACTGCAGCTTTCAAGTTAACATGCATACGCTAAGCTGCTTCACTCTAGTTTTGGTTTGGTTTTTTGTTTGTTTTTTTTTAAATATACTTCTGTTCTCCATATAGTGCACTGTATGTGTTCAGAACTGCTATCCTGCTTCTGCAAGTGCATGAAATGGCATAGGATAGCATGCCCTCAAAATATATAGCTCTGAAATTATGTACATTTATTTCTTATAGATGATATCTGTCTTAACTGTTGTGGTGGGTCAGGAACTTCCCTCCCTTCCACCCTCCCAATGAAAGTTTACCAGACCAGCTCACTTGGCTTGGAACTAGGAAAAAACTGCATTTACAGCAAAGTTACATTTAAAAGCATATATACAAAATATATTTACAGTTATATAAAATTTAGAAATAATACAGGAATCCAATCTTTCCCCCCAGACAAAGAAAAGCCAGAAGATGCCAATCCCCAGAGAGAAAACAAGCAGCAAGGCTTATGTGTTATCTAGGCAGCCAAGATTAGTGGAAGAGATTAGAGAGAGAAGTGAAGGAACAGCGAACAGATGCAGTGCCCAAAAGCAAAGAAGAAAAAATTTATACTTTGACTGTTTATGTCTCTTAGCAAGCCAATGAATGATATAGACGTTATCATCGTTAATCTTTTACAACCAACGATCTAACTTCTCTTACTAGAATATTCCAACAAGCCTTAAACTAGTAGAGCTGTAGTGGACTGATGATCTTTTGAGCTGGAAGAAACCAGCTCTCTGCACTTTAGGTCAATGTAATCATATTCAGATGTTATTCTAGTGGGATCCCTCACAGGTTGTTACTTGGACCAATACTATTCAATATATTCATCAACAGTCTGGATGAGGGAATAGAATGCACTGTCAGCAAGATTGCTGCTGCCACAAAACTGAGAGGAGTGGCTCACACCCCTGAAGGCTGTGCTGCCATTCAGCGGCACCTAGACAGCCTGGAGAGTTGGGCAGGAAGAAATTTAATGAAATACAACAAGGGCAACCCCATGAACCAGTAGAGGTTGGGGACTTACCTGTTGGAGAGCAGCACAGAGGATAGGGATCTGGGGGTCCTGGTACATAGAAGGATCGCTATGAGCCAGGAGTGTGCGCTTCTGGTCAAGAAGGCAAATGGCACCTTGGTGTGCATTAGAAGAGATGTGATTTGTAGGTCAAGAGAAGCTCTCCTCTTCCTCTACTCTGCCCTGGTGAGACCAACTCTGGGATATTCTGTCCAGTTCTGGGTACCTCAGTTCAAGGAGAACAGGCAACTGCTTGAAAGAGTCCAGCATGGAGCCACAAAGATGACTAAGGGAGTGAAAATCTACTTAATGAAGAAAGGCTGGGGTCGCTGGGTCTCTTTAGCTTGGAGGAGGCTGAGAGGTGACCTCACTAATGTTATATATATGTGAAAGGCAGGTGTGAGGAGGATGAAACCAGACTCTCTTCAGTGACTCTCTTTTGTGGAGTCTCTTTCTCTGGAGACATTCAAAGCCCACCTGGACACATTCTTGTGTGACCTACTCTAGGTGATCCTGCTCTGGCAGGACGGATTTGACTCAAATTTTTTGAGGCCACTTCCAACCCTTAGTGTTAAATGATTCTGATGCACCTAGCTTAATTTATGATAGACACTATTTTTTTTGTCCATTTGTCCAGATATGACTGTTTCTTTCAGATGATCAGATAATAGTTCTTCATGATGTGGCCACTAGAGTATGTCCTCCTCTGTAGAGGCTGAAAAATTGTTGATCTGTTTTCAGCTCTGTATAGTGGAAGGTATCAAATATGCACATGCCTCTGGGCTTCCTATAAATTCCCAGTCTTTAATTTCTTATTGAAGTTACAGTTTATGTGAGGATAGTGTAATTTTTAATTTTTTTTTTAAAAATTAATCTGATATGGGAAAAAAGTTGATGGATTGTTTTGGTTTGAGGATTTTCTTCCTCCTCTCTTCTCATCCGGAAGTTCCACCTTTAAGATGTTCCAACTTTTGTTTTGGAATGCTACATCCTGTCACTCCAGGAAGTGCCTGTAACTGTCTGTTGAAGATACTTGAGTTGGGAGCATACTGCCACTACTCAAGTTCACAGGAATAACATAAGGTTTAACATAATAAGTTGTAAAACAATTTCAGATCTTCTGCAAGTTCTGCAGGAGTATGAAATCTTAAAAGATAAATTTGCACTTGATCTTAGATTTGTTTGAAGATAGCGGTGAATTTCCTATTGATTTCATTAGCATGGCATGAGACTTCGAGGGCAAAAGTCTCATGCCCATGGAGTATATTTGGTCTATTTTTGGATTTCTGTGGAATGAGTTCAGGCATCTCTCATGAGTCAGAGAAGAAAATTCTCTAGTGGGCTTAGTTGTAATAAATTTTGTCCATTTTTTTTTCCCCCAGCTGATAATTAGAGGATAGGAAATGGTGACTGCCTTGTCAGACAGTGTAATTCCCGATCTCCTCCAATAAGCCTGAAGTCCTGTGCTAAAAAAAGAAATAGTTTTAAAATAACTGTGATAGCGTAGTGATTTCTGCCTGATTTCTTTTCTAATGAGTGTGATAACATCTGCTGCAATTAGTTCTGACAGTAGGAGCTGGGAGTTGTAATTGTGTTGGAAACTGATGCATGCTGTTCAGTATAGTGTTAGTTGTAGTTATGATACTTTCAAAAGGTTGTTCAGCTCTCCTAAATCTACTTAGAGCACAGGAAGGCTATATACTTAAATTGTAGTTGTATGTTTGAGCAAACATGGGCATCTTGATTCCAGTACCTGAAGGGAGCCTACAGGAAAGCTGGAACAATATTTGTCGTAAGTGTGTCTAGTGATGGGATGAGAGGGAGTGGTTTTAGGGGGTTGGAATAAATGATCTCTAAAGTTCTTTCCATCCTAAGCCATTCTGTGTAATCCTCTTGATTTTACAGATGGTATTGCAATGACCAGGCTAAAGCTTAGGAGGCTGTGCTGTCAAAAGCTGCACAGTTTGCCAAGTAGTAGCTTTAGATTTGCAAACTTCGTGTCCAGTATGAGCTTGCACTTAGGCGGTCAGGTAGCACTCTTAGTGGCTCTAGTATGTCCGGTGAAGGATTCGTATCGTGGTCAACTCTATTCTGACAGGATGGTCTAATGTCTCCTTGGACAGCAGAGGGTCCTCAGCTTGGACAAAGCCCCTGAATTCTGTGGGTCTCTATATTGTACAGAAAACTCTGTGACTCTGCCAGAATGTCTGGGATAAATTAGTTCCTCAGATTAAGGTGGCCGTGCAAAACCAGGAGCGCTTACTGGCTGTGGAGTCACTCTACAGTTTTATGAAATCTTTCTGGGCTCCAACATGCTGATTTATTGTCCAATATGAGACTGATGCAAGAGAAGCTGGACTTCTTATTGTTCTTCTGCTCTGTAACACATTGGGAAAGTTTCTACTGTGCTTGGAGATCAGCAGTTCTACAGGTAGCCAGGAATGTAAATATCACTCAGTAAAGCTATTGAGATACTCAAATTTGTTATTTTTGAGTTGGTAAACCTTTGGTGGTTTGTGTTCTGAGCGGTAGGAGACTTTGTGTGGTGTGGGGTGGCTTGGTTTGTTTTGTTTCTTTGTTTTCTTTAGTGGTGTGTTTTTGTTGTTGGTTTGTGGCTTTGTGGGTTTTTTGTTTGTTGGGTTTGTTTTTTTTCTTCATATACTGAAGTTTCTAAACTGGCCCTTGGTTACTTTTATAGGTGAGATTTGATGCGTTTTCCAGCTAAATGGAGTATAAACCCATTCTGTCTCCACTCCAGAGTTTGGCCACAAGCTCTGTTCCAAGAAAGGTGCCTGCCTCCTCTGCTTCTAAGGATTGTGGGAAGCCTTTTAGCAAGGAATGTTAAGTGAGGGTTCCCACACACCAATGGGACCATTACTGTCCATTGCAGAAGGGCACACAGTATTAGCCATAAACTGGGCCAAATCTGATTTGACTGTTGTTTATTTAATCCTTATTTTCCTAATCATAGAATCATAGAATGGTAAGGTTGGAAGGGACCTCAAGGATCATCTAGTTCCA
>VWZE01002688.1:44235-72983 GCA_013396675.1 Eubucco bourcierii | reverse complement strand
ATTCCTCTGTCCATGTCACTGACAAAGATGTTAAACAGCACTGGTCCCAGCACTGACCCCTGAGGGACACCACTTGTCACTGGTCTCCAGAGTACCTTATAAATATATTTAAAGTATATATATAAAGTACCTTATTTCTCTGTCATTTAATTTTCCAGGAAGTTAAAAAGTTTCTATATGCATTAGAAGTTAAAATGTTTCAAATTTATTTCCCTAAATAGAGTTTTTCCATTCTCCTTTCTCTCTTGTGCTCTAATGGTCAAGAAGATGCATGCTTCTGGAATTGTTTTCAGAGAACTTCCATCCAAGAGCATTTTAAATAGAGTTGTGTCCTGGGGTTACAAGAATGTCTGTCTCATGAGAAAAACACATCGTGGCCGAAGTAAGATGGATTTTTGAAAGCTTAGCCTGCTAACTTAAAGAATTGTGTTGTGTGATGGTATGCCTATAGTTTTGATTAAAAATTTGTAAGTTTTTGCATATGTAATAGCTTTTGGACAAAAATGTTGTGATCATAATTCATGTAGCTGAACCTAATAAATCTGTCCAGCCAGAGTGATTTTTATTTTTATTTAAATTACTGTGGTGGAATGTGAAATCCTGTACCTTGGCTTTGGCGTTTACAAAGCCTGTTCCCACCAGTATAGTTTCTCAGTGAATGAATGAGTCTTAATGGCCTTGCATACCTACCCAGGAAAATCTGTTTACACGAAGCATCTGCTTTACATTGAAACGCTGGCTTTCCAAGAATCTTTCAAGCTGTGTTGTGAGGCATGAAGAGGTCAAATGACTTATCCAAGTCTTGCAAAATGCCAGCTGAAATTAGGATCTAATGTGCTTCTGGCTTAATTCAGATTTTTACTGGAGCCACTAGAACACAAAGCTGCTTAGCCAGGCTGGGAGGGAACCCTGGTGCAGGCAGCTTAGCACTTACGGATTGCATCTGAAAATTGTGACATGATTTTGGTTGGAAAAGACTTTTAAGATTATTGAGTGCAATCATTGACCTGACACCACTAAACCATGGCCCAATGTGCCATGTCCACATGTTTTTTGAACATCTCCAGGGATGGTGACTTCACCACTGCCACAGGCAGCCTGTTCCACTCTTCCAGTGAGGAAATTTTTCCTAGTATCCAACCTAAACCACCCCGGCACAACGTGAGAGATTCACTTGTATTTCTGAATGCCATATGAAAGCATAGTTCATTTTGAGAGATGCAGGTAGATGTTTCTTGTTCTTGACAAACAATCCTTGTAAAATGCTGGTTAAATGATAGGAAATTTGTTAATTGTGTAGTTGCAGTTCTTATTATCTATGGAAGTTTTTAACTATATAGCAGAGTTGTTACACGAATGCTGTAGTGACAAGGGGAAAGTGGGTAGGAGTTTACTGGCACTCATCTGGATTCTCTTTATTGCCTTTAAAACAAAGCCTCCTGCCTTGAGTAGGAGATGCTGCTTCCTCTCTCAGGGAAGTTAGAGGCTTTAGAAGAGTTGGTCCCTTACAAACACAGGGCTGGTGGATTGGGATTAGAGAAATTTCCCAGCTTTGAGCTACCTTGCTCTGGATTTATTCAGAAGCAGAACGAGATGCTTCTATAGAAGACAAACAATTACCAAACAGCTTTTTAGGGAGTTCTTTAGTATGAGGATGATGAGACTCTGGAATAGGCTGAGCAGAGAGGTTGTGGATGCCTCCTCCCTGAGGGTGTTTAAGGCCAGGCCAGGATGAGGCCTTGAGCAGTTGAGTCGAGTTGAGAGGTGTCCCTGTCCACAGCAGGGGTTGGAGTGGATGATGCCTAAGGTCCCTTCCAATCTAAGCCATTCTGTGATTCTATGAACTTAGAAACATGTCAGGCTGTGGTGGAAAGTCCAAATTATAACTAGAGTACATATCAAGAAGTCCTGAACACCTACCCATCTTGTCTGTCAGTGTTGTGTGTCGTTGTCGTTGTCCGTGTCCAGTCATGTCGTTCCCCCCCACCCCTTCTCTCCCCTTCTTCCCGTGTGGAAGAAGCGGGAAGGCAGACAAAAGCCGTAGCGCCTCTCAGTCTGCCACGGAGACACCATATTTGGCCTTGTTTTGTACCCTGCTTTGTCTTTTATAAACACGGGGACATGGATGCTAGGCTGGAGCTATTGACCCTTGTCAAAATGCTTTTAAAACCTAGCCAACTTGTTTGTTTATTGCTGCTGCCTTTGTTTTGTCCCCTACCTGTTTGCATTGCTTTGCATTGCCTGCAGCTGGGGACTTGCCTTCCCCACGAACGGCAAACCTGACCCTGCCTATCTTCTGCGCTGAGCCAAGGGACTGCAAGTCTTGCCCCGTGCTGGGATACAGCTGCCTACTTGAGCTCAGACGAGCCGGAGTCCTCTTGACTCTGACCGAGTCTAGCTGATGACCCAGGCGACGGGTTGTGACCCCAGGACCTGCCGGCCTGCCGCTCCCGCCGGAAGACCCACTCCTTCGCTATACACAGCACCCGATCGGACTGCTCCAGCCCGGAAACCTGGGTCCCACTTCGCCCAGGTGGCTGACCTCTCCCATGAGCTCCTGAGAGCCACGAAGGGCTTGCCTCATGTCCATGGATCTTTTCAGACAACCTGCTCAATTTTAGCTAGGCAAGCAGCAAAACCCCGCCGCATCATCACTATGTGGAAGGCCACCTCGTGGCTGGGACCGTATTTTCCCTTGTTCATGCTTCTGCATATACTTTTGGATTACAAATACTAAGACTATGACTCTCTGACTAGTGAGTAAACTAACTCTTTTCTGAAGTTTGTGAAAGTTTATGTTTAACCTTTAAGCAGCAGTTTGTGCTGTGAGACTCTTGAGCTGTTTACATTTTCTAAAACTTTCCCTAAAATCATTTAAATTAATCTGATTTTATATATATATATATACACACACACGCATACATTCTGCAAAAATAGTTTTACCAACCGCATAATAGGATCTCTGTGTGTTAATTGTAAATAAGTTTTGGGAAATTTTCTTTATATATTTAGTAAAATATTTGATAATTTTGTATCAGCCTCATTACAATTCACTTCTAACTCAGATTCAACCCCTTGGTAACACAGGCTGAGTGCAAAAACATGCATTAACCTCACGTCTATCTAAGATTAAGGGCAGGAAGGGGAGTAGCATTATAGAAAAACTAAATTTCCTTGGAATTCTCCATTCTACTACACTGTTCTACCTGAGCTTTCATCTGGAAATTAGTGTGTGAACCTTGGGGAAAATTTTATGGTGGCTTATTACTGCCTAACTCACCTGAAGGTGAGAGTTTTCTATCTTTTTCTAGAAATTTGTCCATGCTTGCTTCAACCGAGGGGCAAAATTTAGACCAAATACTGTAGTGTCTGAAACAGTTAAGCTGTTCTGAACTGCCATTACACCTAGACATGCATAATTGCTTATCTTTAGCTAGATGGTGATTTTTACCATCTAGACAAAAAAAGGCTACTTTTGGAATATTGTGCTAAAACTTCACACAAAAATCTGGAAAACCTTCTTTTTATTTCTAATTCAGAAACTTTATCTTCTATCAACATATGATTGAACATACTGTTGGATGTGTCAGTATGTCAGTAAGAATAACCATAAATACCAAAAGAAAAAAAAAGAAAATGGAAATGTTTTTAGTATTCCAAATATTTTGTTGTTGTGAAAGGTGATGCAATTTTTTATTACTGCAGGAAAACGTGTTATTCTGCTCTAAGGCTTTACAAGTTCCTCTTTTAGCCGTGAAGTAAATTGTTTTGCATGCTTCAAGACAAAATTCTTAATTATTAAAAGGTAGTAGATCCTGGATTGGCTTCCTTGGGTATGATAACTGATTGGGTTTGGCTTTGTTGATAAAATGCTGGTGACATAAGGTGGAAAATGAGATCTGAAACAAATCTCAGTTCTTTGCTTTCAAAAATAACCCAAAAGCCAAACATTAATTTCTTCTTTTATTACTGTATATTTTTAAAAATCGTGTTGCACTTTAGATATATAGAATCTCCTTAGGTATTTTTTTTCAGTGGAATGAAATTTACATCTAGCTTTACTGTTTTAATTTTGTTAGGAAACTCGGTTTTTATTTGAGGAATTGTATTCATTAAGCACAGTGCTGTGCCCAGTGTATGAAACTATCTGCTTGGTTAGCAACATGATACTCTTTGCATACTGTATTCTTTATGTCAGGTACTGGAAAGGAAAATAATAAGTATTTTAGGTGTGGACTTGTGGAATAGAGTTGTTGTACGCTAACATAGCACCTAGAAGTAAAATTGCTGCATCAGTCAGGTTTAAATGTAGCACTTTCCAGGATGTCAGTGCAGATACAGTGTAAGTGAAGACGTGGGTAACAAGAAAGGACATGCAATTGCCATCATCACGTCTAACTTTTGTATAGTCGTCTTAAACTGCTCATGCAAGGAGACAGAATTAACCCACTGTTAGGTGAGGTTATGTAGTGCTGTTGTCAAACATGTACTTGATCTTAAATTGTTACATTTGACGGGGGCTAATTTGATTATGAGCTGGGTTACTTAATTTTACAGACAGGATTGAAAATATTCAATCTTCCTCTAATTTTGGATGCCAAATTTAAAATTCTAGGCAATGGTTTTGTAAATTACAAAATTGTTCTTGGTCACCAAGCAGTAGAGGAGGGATGAAAGCATTATGTTAGTTTAAAAGATCTCACCTGAAATGAGGCCCATGCGAAGTAAGAGGCAAGAAAACCTGTGGAACAAATTACCAGTCTTGTCAAAGCATCTAAGGTCAGCAACAATTAATTGTTTAATAATGATACTATCGCATGTAGAAATTCAGGATTTTAACCCTGTGAGTAAGGATTTGGGTTCACGTGTAACTGCTGCGAATTACAGTTTTGTCCTGTGCTGTAGCATTGACTTAGGCAGTGATGGAGCCTTGATCTCAGCAAATGGTACCAATATTTTGTAGTGTGGGGTTTTTTTGATGATTGGCTGAGCTTTTTTTTCAGGTTGGATTATTTTGGTTTTGCTCTTGTGGGAGTTTTTATGTGGGGGGTTGTGTTTTCTTTGTGTTTGGTTGCTGTTTGTTTTTTTTAAAAAGTTTTACTTTCTCCTTTTTGTTTTGTAAATACAGTGGAATCTGGATGACCCAGAGGATTCATTCCAGTTTTTCCTCTTCAAAACATGTTTTGGTATTTTGATAATGATAGAAAAAGCAAATTTACAAGGTAATCCAACCTAATTGAGACAGGATTATTTTCAGAGGTCATCAAATGAAAGAATCATCACAAATTGAAGCAGTTGTATACCAGAGTTCTCATGCAAAATTTTTGTTAATGGGGTGCCAGATGATTTAAGGGGTTACTTGAGTTGAAACTGAAAGAAGTCCTTTCATAAATTACAGAAACAGCAAAATAGAGAATTTGCAGTCTCACTGTGACCTGCTAGCAGCCAACTATCTTAAAATCATTTTGTTTCTGAAAGTTTAATTCCTTGCTTTTATTTGTGAAGTATAAAGAATATAATCAGTTTGATCTGTTTACAGTTTCAGAATTATCTGTCCTGCATTTGCTAAAAAGTGTAATTTAAGTATAAGTATAGAAATGATAAACTGTTGTTTTGTTTCAGACCTTCTCTAGATGTCGTACACCAGTTCTATTCTCAACTCCACAGGCAGGATGGTATCAATGAGATAAACCACAGTGATATCTGTTTAATTCTGACAGGAGCAATGTCAAATACGTTGGCTCTGAGTGCTTTCTGAGTTCTATGGGGTATGCTCTGTTTTGCAGTTCCAGTATAACTTTGTGATTACTCGTGTGTATGCTACAGAGCTTGTCACTTCAAGGATTTGGAGTTTTCCCATTTTTTTTACTCACAATTACTACACTGACCCATGCCTAGCCAACCCACAAGATTTAGTGCCTGTTCAATATATAAATTAGTTATTGCAACGTAGTGGTGAATTTACTGTATGTCCCTCTGTTTGCCTATGAAACGTTTCTTGCATCCAGNGGCGCAGCCTGAGACTGTGTCCTCTTGTTCTGTCACTGGTTGCCTGAGAGAAGGTAACCTCCTCCTGGCCACAACCACCCTTCAGGTAGTTGTAGACAGCAATAAGGTCCCCCCTGAGCCTCCTCTTCTCCAGGCTAAACAGTCCCAGCTCCCTCAGCCTCTCCTCATAGGGCTTGTGCTCCAGGCCTCTCACCAGCCTCGTTGCCCTTCTCTGGACACGTTCAAGTATCTCAATGTCCTTCCTAAATTGATATTTAATATAAATTAGTTATTGCAACGTAGTGGTGAATTTACTGTATGTCCCTCTGTTTGCCTATGAAACGTTTCTTGCATCCAGAGAGCATGTTGAAATTTAGAAGTTTTCAGATAAATCTGAAAAACCACAAGACTTGCAGTCTGTTAGCTGGTATTTCCCAGTTTGCTCACAAATAATGCGTCATAATCACCTTGCTGAATACAATGGAGTGGACTTGGCATGTTTCTCTGCAGAACTGCCTGTTCATCACTTGTTCTCTTAAATTCAGAAAGTATTGTGCTTGAGCCCTGCTCTGTAGTAGTCATGTGAGATGTTACACAGCTAGTTAGAAATGTGTCATGTTTCATAACAGCATTATTAATTTTTAAAGATTATTGTTGTGGAAAAGCATTGCTTCAGCACACTCATTTAATTCCATATCTGCACTGACTCTCCAAATGTACTACCTTGTTGCAGATTTGCTGGCATTTTTTACTGATCTGGAAGGATGAGATACTTTATGGTTGCTCTACCTTCTTATTATCATTTAGCTTACTTCTGTACTTGGAAGGGAGTTAACACTGGGCACAAGTATAAACTGAGAGAAGAGTGGCTGGCCACCAGCCCTGTAGAAAGGGATCTGTGAGCCGGCTGCCAACCAGCACCCCGTTACAAGACTGCAGTGTGCCCTGGCACCAAAAGAGCAAACCCCACCCTGGGCTACATCAACTACAGCAAAACCAAGAGAGGCAATTATTCTACTGTGTTCAGTGTTGGCGGGGCCTCACCTCAAGTACTGCACGTGGTTTTGGACCTCGCCATTTCAGAAGGGTGTGAAGGTCCTTGAACACATGCAGAAAAGAGCATCCTTTTCTACCAGCTAAAAAATACATTCCTTTGGAACATCCCCACCTTGCCCCTAAGAGCAAGGCTTTGTGACCTACCACATTTAGAAAATGGCCAGTAAGTTTTCACTGTTTTAAAATTACTGCTCAGAAACTATTTGTAACAATAAGGATGAGAGGATGGAGAAATCTGGGAGCTGAGGGTTGATCTCCATACAGTGATCACTGGGAAGGTGAAGTGGCAAGCCTGAAATACCGCTTTTTCCTAAAAAATTATGTGGTAGTATGTGACAACTGATGTATGACTGAAAGGGAAATTCTAATCCACTTCCAGTAAACATTTGCAAGCTAAAAGAAAACCTGTACAGCAACAATTTAGAAAATAAAATTCTAAATTAACGTGAGAGTGCACCCTTTGAATTAATTTCTGCTTGCACGTGTTGCACTTAATACACAATGGCATGCAAAGTTTGTCAAGAGACAACTCATATAGGGCTTTCTTGTTTATATGTATGACTTCCCTTCCAAAGTCATCTCATAAGATGGAACTTTTAACAGTGAGTTGAACTGTGAAGTATTTGGGGAGAGAAGATAACTAGAGAAAGCTCTCACAACTTTACATAAAATAGTTTTTCTGTGGTTTGCAATAACTTATATCTAAGGTCTGTTATTTTGGGACTCCAGCAAATCTTATCTCTAGCAGGAAATGAGGGGTTTTTGCCTTATTTTACTCGTGAGTGATTTATAAGTCTCTATGTTGCTACTGAAGCAATACTTTCCAGTATCACAGAATGGGTACAGATGTTTGCAGAATTTTTTTTTCACCTATTTCCTATCTTTTCATAATATAAATTTGGACAGGCCCTAGATGGTTCTGTTTCAGCTGTACTGTTTTTCCTTGATGGAAAAGATAATGCTGAGCATTAGTCTTTCTGACATTGATCCTTTTTACCTTGCTAGTGCTGTAATAGCTAAAACCTAAAATTGGAACTGGGGGATGGATGGCCCTCCTAACTAGTTAGTTAATCTGTGGGAGGCCTGTTTTACTTATAAACTGCCCTGCCACATCTCTGTGCCCAGCCTCTCTTAAGCCTGGCATTTAGGTCCAGTTGTTTGAAACAATCTCTTGTTGTATGTGGTTGGGGTGAAATGGAGCTATCTGTCAATTTGAAAAGGTCGCTGTCTGTGTCAGAATGACAGTGATTCCAAATTATCCATTAATCTCCCAATTTAAAATTGTCATCCTTATTACAGCCAGCCACGCAGGCTAAAATAGACCTCTTCTTTCACACCTATGACCATGCAGTTTTTTTTATTAGCTGGCAGATAAAATTGGCAGTGTGCTCCAACATTAAATATTCATTGACTGCCTTCTAAACAGAAATGCCTGCTAACAAGTTGAGAATATATAAGAAAACAGCCAGAGAAATTACAATTGATTTTCTTGTCTTATCTGCTAAGGTTTGGGCTATATGATTAGTGTAACACACTTAGCATATTCTTTTATTGCTTTGAGTCAAAGGGTAATAAATGCAAGAGCTTCTTTGCACGCTTTTACATTTTTTTCACTGTCTTGATATTGTTGACTCCCTAGTAAGTTAAATGGAGGGTATATTAGTGTATAGAAAGTGTAATTTTCTACAGAAAATTATATTTAATTGTTTTTAGATTGCTGAAATAAGATAGAAAAAAGAAATCCCAGCAAAAGAGTTCAGGATTGAAAGGTGTTTAGTTTTCCTGCACAGTATTGAAGAGTGGTATTGCTGAGGTTTAAGACAATAGAGGAGAGCTCTGTACCATCTTGTACTCCAGTGGGGAAAGAAGGGCTTTTACTTTGCTTATCCATGTCTCTCATTCATCACCTGAGTCCCACCTTCACTGCTGGTTTTGTTTGAAATACTATAATTGTAACTTGGAGGCTTTACTTAAGTGGTCAAATGACTCCAGAAAGGGACATTGCTGGAGCTGTCACTGCACCCTTTTTGAACAGAAGTTCAAGCATCTGTCCTTGCAGGGAAAACCCAGAAGGCTTTTAGAGGCTTTTTTATGTGGTGTCCATTTATACAGTAAAAGGTATAAGAAATGTAAAGAAAATAAATTCAAGCCATATGAAGGGCCAGAAGGCAAGTCATCATTTTGTATTCTGAGGAACAAAAAGAGTGTTAGAGCAAAAATGGTTATATTGGTTTATACAAAATGCTTACATAAAGAACGGTTTAACATCTTTCAGTTCTATAAGGTATGTTATGGAAGGCTAATAGGCCTATTAGATGTTTTGGCTTGCCCCACCCTTCTGCTGATGGGGGAAGCAAGGGCAGGAGGAAAACCAAGGGTTGGGCCATTATGTCTCCTCCCAAAGTGATAAATAGGTACCAACAGGTGTTAGGTATTTGTTAGTGTCTTGCCCCAATAAGGGTAAGCAAGCCCTGGTTTCACCTAATATGGTCAGTTTTGCAAATGCCATTTTGATTGGTGAATCTCTCTGTGGCCAAAGGAGCCATTACACTGGGGCAAATAATATTGAGCTAAATTGCATGCAGTTGCCTCACAAAGCTGGCTCGGCCTCAGTGTGTGCTGCTCGGCCTCAGTGTGTGCTGCTCGGCCTCAGTGTGTGCTGCTCGGCCTCAGTGTGTGCTGCTCGGCCTCAGTGTGTGCTGCTCGGCCTCAGTGTGTGCTGCTCGGCCTCAGTGTGTGCTGCTCGGCCTCAGTGTGTGCTGCTCGGCCTCAGTGTGTGCTGCTCGGCCTCAGTGTGTGCTGCTCGGCCTCAGTGTGTGCTGCTCGGCCTCAGTGTGTGCTGCTCGGCCTCAGTGTGTGCTGCTCGGCCTCAGTGTGTGCTGCTCGGCCTCAGTGTGTGCTGCTCGGCCTCAGTGTGTGCTGCTCGGCCTCAGTGTGTGCTGCTCGGCCTCAGTGTGTGCTGCTCGGCCTCAGTGTGTGCTGCTCGGCCTCAGTGTGTGCTGCTCGGCCTCAGTGTGTGCTGCTCGGCCTCAGTGTGTGCTGCTCGGCCTCAGTGTGTGCTGCTCGGCCTCAGTGTGTGCTGCTCGGCCTCAGTGTGTGCTGCTCGGCCTCAGTGTGTGCTGCTCGGCCTCAGTGTGTGCTGCTCGGCCTCAGTGTGTGCTGCTCGGCCTCAGTGTGTGCTGCTCGGCCTCAGTGTGTGCTGCTCGGCCTCAGTGTGTGCTGCTCGGCCTCAGTGTGTGCTGCTCGGCCTCAGTGTGTGCTGCTCGGCCTCAGTGTGTGCTGCTCGGCCTCGCTGTTCTCAGCTTGGATGCATTCTGCTTTGCTTTGTGCTTCAGACCAGCTTGTCCTTATGTTTTGTACTTGAACTACCTGGAAACTTAAGTGCCTCAAGTTTACCTGGAGAAGGTATTAAGTGCCTCACAATGTGGTGAGAAGTGCCACCAACATCGTGCTCTCTGCACATCTGGAAGAGATCCTGCCTGCATCTTTGCAAACCTTCATGCAAAGAAGAACCAGGATCGAGTCAGAGATCCTCTGCCTCTTTCCTGGCACCCTGCTAGAACCTGGGAAGATCTAGAAGCCTCTCAAAGGCTATCGAGACACCAAACAGTTCCACCACTGCCACAAAGGAGCCAGGGACTGTCTTGAAATCCGTACTCCGCTGTCGTGAGTAGCACAGATGTTCCCTAGGGTTCTGGGCTGCCTTTTATCTGTCAGTGGGGCAAAGCCATTTTGTGTCTAAACTTCTCCAACTTTTTGAATCTCTTAAATGCCCATCTTCCTTGTGAAGATTTTCCTGACCAAATTAGAACCCAAATTTAACTAGTTTGTATTTAGTTTGTGGGCAGGGCTTTTTTGAAATAAAATATGTAGCTATTTTTATAAGTCCTGCCTTGTTAATTTCCACAACAAAATCAAGGTATCTTTAAAAAATACTGCTCTTTGACAAATCTTTTTTTGTATTTGGTCAATATTATGCCTGCTTAAGTACTTTGATGATGGGTAATGCCTATTTGTCTAATACTTTCTGTATTGTTCATCTGCCTTTAATGACAATGCAATTGTAAGTCAGAACTAAATGAAATAGAAAATAAATGCAACATTGTAGCCGGAAAAAGATGCAAGAAAAAGATATGACCATCTTGAAATATGTTGAATCGACTAATTCAGAAACAAGAATTACTTTTTCTCTCTTAGGAGAATGACTTGAGAGCTTTTACTGTGACCAATGTGCTGCTATATTTTTAAAATGTGTGCATTGTTCATTTATTTGTATGTTTTAGTTTGTTTTAGATGGGACTTCTGATTGTGTCCAGAGCCAAACAGAGGGCACAGATGACTCTTGAATGTTGGGTTTTTTTTCTTCACAATGGCCATACTGTACTTATTAATGGCAGACAGCATGGCAGGTGTTGCCTGTGTTTGAATAGGTATTGTAGCCCAAGGAAGAGATTGGTGAGAGTTTTCATTCAGGTATCTCAAATAAAGGATTTGATTAGTTTGTAGCCAGCCAGAAAGTTTCTTTTCCAGTGAACATGTGGGTTGTGTGCAGGTGCCAGGTCTGATGAGCTTTCCTCTGGCTGATCTTTTATGGAGTTTGTTGGGGTAGTGGAATGCAGAAGGTGAAAGGACAGCAAAGTGTCTGTTACAGAATATATTTATTTTTTCCAAATAATGTCAGAGATATTTGATTTCTTGGGAAGGACAGCTGTCCTTTTGTAATTTGTTTTCCCTTTTTTAGTTCTAGATTTCCTCCCCTCTGTCTTTTGCAAGTTTAATTGCTCATTAAAAGGCACAGAGAACCACACACTGACACAATGTTCTGATGAAACACCTAATGACTTTCAGCGTTTGATTTATGGACACAGTTTAAGTTACAAAGGGGCTTGTGTCAAAACAGACCAGAGATAAGCTTACATTTATCTATAGAAGTTAAGGGATAATTATGTAAAAACATTACGTTTTAGAGGAAACAAAGACAGACCTGTGGGAAGTGCATTTTCACAGCAGGTATTAGCAAAGCCCAATCAGCCTCCTTGTGGGAGGACAATTAACAGAATTAAAAGTTGAAATTTCAATTATCATACGAATTAGAGGGAAATTAATCAGCTTGTATTTTATGACTCGTCTTGGCTTTGAGCACTGCTGCTTGAATTTTATAGCAAAACTTTGATTAATTGAGCCACTGAATGAAAGCATAAAATCCTGACTTAGGTAGCATTTTAATGCCTAGCTCACTTTCCATCTGTTACCTCCGATATGGTAAGTAGCAAAAATGAGATGATGCAGAAGCAAACCCTTTGTTTACTCCAACAGTGGTGTCCAAAACCATGCCCTGAGATTTCTCTGCCTATGCTAGTTTATTTTTCTGAAATAGCTCCTGAATATGTTTTATAACTAGTGCACTGCTACCAACCAGTCTCTGGAGGTAAGACATTTTCACTGAGTGACTGGAAGGATTGTTTCAATATCAGTTGAAGCTCTGCTGCCCTTTTTTTTTTTTTTTTTTTTTTAATATATATGCAGAGATGGACAAAAACTCTTAAAAGACCAGTTTAAATTACATGAAGAGGAAAAAGGAAAAATGTTGATGCTATGAAACCTACATTATGGATTACCTCTTAGTTCTTACAAGTAACTTCATGTGAGATCTAAAAGCATCTACAAGCTTTTGTGTGACCTTTGGAATTGCTACTGCAGACTCGGCAATGCCTTATCTTGGCAGATATTCAAACCTTCTTTTGGATTGTGCTAATCAGAACTTGAAAGTATTTAGAACAATTTGATGTGGTGCTACGGGAATATGGCAAGTTTCAGTTCAGCTGCTGAAAATGTGGTTTTGATGAAATATTTACTCTTTTCATCATTGTTCTTTTTCACTTCGGTGAAATGTTTAGGGATTTGGTTCCAGACACTCATTAGAGATCCAAAGGCTCGAGCGATCCTTTTCCAGAAAATGGGAGGTCTAGATTCAGACTACCTGATGAATTTGGTGTTTATGTTTGTCTTCCTTCCCTTCTTTTCTTCTGTTGGCTTGGGTCTGATAATCCTGAAGGGCAATCTTGTCATGTCTGACACTGAAATCAAACAAGGACTAAACCTAAGCTCAGTCTAGGATAAAATGACACCAAGTACTTTGCAATGCTGGGTTTGGTTTGTAGAAACAAATTGGCAAAGTCTTAGAAAAAACAAGCCTGTCCTTCAGTCAGAAAGAACATAAGGCACAGACTGCTGAAATAAACTAGACCACAGTTTTACAGGGTCTCAGGTTAAAAGAGGGAGCTTAATTATGATGCCAGATTTAGTTGGGAGCTCAAGTAATGATCTAGGAAGCTGGAGCGAAGTACTAGAACTGAATGTGTGTTAATGAAGGCCCTAGTAGCAGCTTTCTTTGCTAGTTAATTTGCAGTCTATTTAGATATCTGTTGGCAAGCCTATAAAATGAGGTTTTGCAGAGGTAATCACCACTTCAAAGTCTAGAGATACAGTCTCAAGAAGTGGAAGCATGTTGACAATTAAATTGCCATTTTGAACATAGTTTCAAAAGTCCAAGTTGTTGCTTCCTACCTGGTGAACTAGGGGGAAGTATAACATCATCCACACCAAAACAGATCTGGGGTTCTGTGTTTCAAACAACCGTAAATATATATATTTATATATATATGTATTTTGTTTGTTTGTTTGTTTTTTGGCTAAAACAATGCTGTCCATTAAGAAGCACTAAGCTGTTTTGTGGATGTTCATCTCAACTGCAAGAATTCAGTCAATTTCCCAAAGTGCTGTGGTCAAGACATCCTGCTTTCTGCTCTAAATGTGTTCTGAGAACTTTCCTGGATTAAGACAGATTTGGGCATTATGTGGTGTATACTTTTAGAGTAAATTCTGTGTGCGCCTACACAGGTGTGCAGAACCTCCAAAAGAACTCTTAACAGCGTATCTGTGGAATAAGGTCTTGAAACGGCCCAAGGTAGGAGTGCTGTGTTCTGTTGTACACTGAATCCCAGTTTGGTTTTGAACAGGGAAAAGAAGCTGGACAGGCCGGACATGCTACTTAGAGCTCCACTGAGGAGAGGTGAACTGTCTCTCTCTGTGCATTCTTTCCTCTCATAAAGTAAGAATCTGAAGGAATGAATTCTCCAAGGCTGCAGTGTTTTAATATGGGACAGGAGAATGTCAATGAGCTGATAAAGGTCCAAGGATTTATTGCAGAGCAGGTATTATATAAATCAAACTAATTACTTCATAGAACTGTCAAGTGGTCTGAGTGGATGTGACCACCAGGATCTGTACAATGTCACTGTTTCACTTACATGCCAGTTTATTTTGAGTTAGCTTGAAGACAAAAATATTTTCCCACTAAAGTTACAAAGACATCTGAATTACTATGTCTTTTCCAAACATCTTGACTTTATAACCCAACCAGAGAAGTCAAGTTAGGCCCTTCAAGGTCTGAATACAAAGTGTCCAAGTGATGACTCTATGTCCCAACCTATGTTTCACAATAAAGTAAGCCTCTAATTCCATGCACCCAGACCTGGTAGTGAAGTCTACTTTTCTAGTGACTGTGAAAGTTGTAATTCTCTTATCTAAGAACATATGTGAGAGGGAAAACAATCCCATTCTTGGAAAGTAAATACAATTAGTAATTAAGTATAGACTTCCTGTTCTAGAGTGTAATTTTCTATCACGCACATTTGACAGATGCAACCCACATTCCAGTTACACACTGGAGTACTGTGTGCAGTTCTGGAACCCTCAGCACAGGAAGAACATGGAAGTGCTGGAGCGGGTCCAGAGGAGGGCCACAAGGATGATCAGAGGGCTGGAACAGCTCTCCTATGAGGACAGACTTGAGAGAGTTGGGGCTCTGCAGCCTGGAGAAGAGAAGGCTTCGAGGGGACCTGATAGTAGCCTTCTAGTATCTGAAGGGGACCTACAGGAAGGCTGGGGAGGGATTATTTACAAGGTCTTGCAGCAACAGGACAAGGGGCAATGGGTTTAAACTGGCAGAGGGGAGATTTAGACTAGATGTTAGGAGGAAGTTCTTTCCAGTGAGGGTGGTGAGGCACTGGAACAGGTTGCCCAGGGAGGTTGTGTCTGCTCCCTCCCTGGATGTGTTCAAGGCCAGGTTGGATGAGGCCTTGAGTGAGCTGTACTAGTGGGAGGTGTCCCTGCCTATGGCAGGGGGTTGGAACTAGATGATCCTTGAGGTCCCTTCCAACCTTACCATTCTATGATTTAAAAATGCAGATGGTGTGAAGTTCCTGGTCCTCTCTGTTCTTGCAGTATTGGATTAGGTAGATCCTAATTTCATTCAGGATTTTGCTTCTTCTGTTTCTTGATTGGTTGACAACTTGTTAGTGAAACACCTTTTGACTTCCAAGAGTGTCCAATAGGGCACTCACCTGGGGCAGGTGGTGCAGGAGGGGAGAGTCTAATCTTGGGAACAGACAATCAAAATGCCTGGATGGGGAAGAGAGCAAAGTTTGCACAGCACTTGAGTTCTGACAAGTGCTTGCTCTAAGTGCCAAATGAACATTTTTACCATTTCTTTAATAGAAATCCTGTAATGCTCAGATTGACCTGGGGACACGTAATTACTGGGAGAAGGAGTCTGTCATGTACACAGTTCACACAGCTTCTGAAATGCAGATGATGTTTGAAATACTCTACTTTCATTATGTTTAATTCAGATGCATCAACAGATGCTGTCTTCTCAGCTTGTCCTCAGCTCTTGTGGTAAGACCCTGTCTCTGATGTTAGTGGAGACATTCGTATGATGTCTGGGGTTCTGCATTAACTCAGAACAGCATCACTGCTCTGGTGGAAGATGATGGACTTACCTCCACAGGCAACTCTATGCACTGGGCTACGTTACAGACATGTTACATGCTCCTTGTTTTGTGAATTCCAGCTTGGCTGGTGGAGCACAAGGTGTTAACTCAAGGAAAAATGCATTTGAGGTGGTCTCCAAATAGTTCCAACTGTATCAGACCTGTCATAATTCTTTGTTTTTTCACTGTCTCATTTTACTAGAATTTGAGCAGGACTGACAGTAACTGAAAACCAGACAAAAAAGATCCATAGAACTTGCTAAGTTAATCTCAAGTGAAACCAAACTATTGCTTTTCTGCTTCTATTTAGTTATGTTCCCTGTATCACATATAATAATAATTTTCTAATGAATACCTCCTGGAGCCCTTAGATTTTCCTTTGGGATGAGACCTTTGTACGCAATCCTGTACTGGTAGTAGGTAATTTATGGTGAGCAGCCATCTGTAGCACTGGCTCACAACCACTAGGATGCACCAGTGTGAGAAGAAGTTGCAGGTCCTCTGACACCCTGTTGCCTGTCTGCTTGCTGCAGAAGCATCACAGAGATTTTTGCCCAACTCCTTCCTTCCTTTCTTCTGTGGACTGTTCTCTTGATGCAGGTGAACTGAAGCAAGAGTCAATGTATGGGCCAAGAGACTGGGATTTAGAGGAAGACAGGGATAAACAGTGATGTGGACAGGCTGGTTTTATTTTTTTCTTCCTTAATGAGTGTGGAGAAAAGGTAGTAGAGGAGATGCTGAGAGAGAGAAAAGGCATGGATGAGTGAGCTTTGTGATTGGTCAAATAACTTGATGGGATGAAGTTTTATAATCCTTTGAAAATTTGTGGTCCATTTGTGCATCCTTAAATCCACATGACTTCAACTTGGAGACTTCTAGCTATGTGTCTATACACTTTGTATACAGAGTAATGAATGGGAAGAATATAATTTGCATTGTCATCTAACACTTTTGAGTGGTATGTGTGATGTAGAGAGCTCCATGCTGAAGTCTGAGCTACCCTGACTGAGATATTTCCTAAGCAAATTTCTGGGTGTTAGGCTGCCAGATCAGGGAGAAGAGAATTTGATAATGTTCAGCGCTGATGTGGAAACAATTTTAACTACTCTAGTTCAGCAGCTGAATGGGAAATGAATTGTGTGTTTGTAAACAATCTTAGGGCTATGGATGTGAACATGAGTAGGAAACACCCCTTCCCCTGTTCCCTCCTCAGCATGCCCTATGACAGGAATGCACATCTCCTTTGGCCAGGAAAGCTTTGAAGTTCTGTGGGCTGTAATCTACCCTTACTGTCTGAGCAGCTGTCCCTAGACTTGGTGTTACAGGAAATTCAACAGCTGCCCCATGGAGACTGTTGTGCCTTCTAAAAGAGCAGGCTGTTGCTGTTAGGCTTTTGATTACTTGTACTTTTCCTACACCTTGTTCTTCAAACCCCTTTCCCTAGCCTGGTCATATTTCTCCCTTGATATTTAACCTATGTGAGCTTCTTTGCCCCTGGTTATTCTGTGTAGTATGGTGTCCAAAGTTTGCTTTTTAAGAACTACGTTTAGAGGTAACAGAAAAAGGCAAACCAAAAGTATAGAGTATGGTATCGGAGGTTTTAGTTCTCTCTGCAGTACCAATGACTACATCTATAGGAACCTGAATCTGCTGTGATTTTAATGGGGAAAAAAAAAAAAGTTTATTGACTGCAAGCAAATTTCTCAGGCTTGTTTAGTCACTGCTGTCAGGATCTATAACTTGGAGCACTCTCCAGGTATGAGTTCATACCCTGTTGGTTTTAAGGAACTTCTGTGTAGGGGACAAGTATTCTCTCTCGGTTTCTCCATGCCTGTGGATTGAATTTATTTGCAGCATTTTTTCACCACACCTGCTCTTTGCTCACCTTTGGTGTTTTATATTTGAGATGAAATTGTGTTCAAGGAGGTATGCATCTTCCTGTGACCCTGAAGAGGATTTGTGCTTCCCCTGGTTGATGCTGATAGGGCTCATCGTAACTTGAGTGTAAATTGGAGTGACACTAATTTCTTTTCAGATACATGCTCCTGTCTTAAAGGTTTAGGTCAGTGTGTGCTGCTTTTGGCATACAGCATGACTTTCTAAAACCAGTGCTTTAAAACCTTGTGCATTAGAATTTGATGCTTTCTGAAGTCCTCCAAAGTTGAATAACTTATTAACATGAACACAGTTGTTTCAACTTGCATCTTAGTGCCCAGGGCTGTAAACATGAGAAGCAACTCAATATGATTTGTGAATTCTGTTCTGTTCTCTGTATTATTAAATTCATATGCAGCTGCTGTGATGGGAGTCCAGCAATTCCCCTTATTGTTGACTGCATTGTCTAAAGATACATATTTCCTACTCAACATTGTCTTCAGGCATGAAGTTTCTAGTGAGTTTTTTATGTGCCAAGGAGTATGTATTGGAGCTAGCAGCAGACACATGGTTTCAACCACAGTGAAATACTGTACAAGGCTTGAATCTCACACTATGCTCGTTATAAGCTCACTTTAACATTCATTCAAGCCTAGTGAGAATGGATATGTAGGCCCTCCCTCAAAAAATCTGGACAGTAGATTCAATGTTTTGTTCATAAATTATGTGTAGGAATCCAAAAGGAGTTTCTGCTAGTTGTGCAAATGAATCTATTTCTAGCCAAACTAAACACTAGAAGTGGAATGGGAAAGGGCAAGTAGCTTGAATAGTAGGAACCAGAAAGAAAGAGGATCCATAGAATTAATTAAGTCACTGTTCAAGTCTCTCATCAGTGAGACAGTTGTTTTGGCTGAATGAGAAGAAATAGCTTGTTTGTACTTGTAGGATTTTTATTTCAAATTAAACTTTCTTCCCCCCCCCCATCACACTCTAGTGAAAGCTTATACATAGTGACTGATACCTCTGAAAGAGATGTGTAAAAAATAGAGCTGTTAGCCATAAATTAAATGTCTGCATGTTAAAATAGGAAAAGAAAAAAAAACCACCCCAAAACCAAAAACTAAAAAAAAAAAAAAACCAACAAACCCAAAAAATCTTTCTATGAAGAGAGGAGATATTTGTCATTTACATGTGTCACTTTATTCTGTAATTTTGAATAACTTATTATTCCTTCTCTAACACAGTCTTGATGCTTGCCCCCTTAGATATGATGTAAATGGTAAAGCATATTAAAGTTTTCTGGCTAGAACATCTGGCTGCTTCATGATCTGCACAGGCTGGTGGCTTCTGAGCAGTCTAACCCAAAAGAAAAACTGACCGTTAAATCTGCCTTGACCTCTGTCATCTTTGAGTGAAGGTTTCATCTTTAAAAACCATTTTCCTATAGTGAAGATCAAGAGAAGGTTCTACTTCCAAATTTTACAGAAGGCAAATATTTTGGATAGAGGCTTGTCTGTTTCTGAAGAATCATCATAGAACCATTTGGATTGGAAGGAACCTTAAAGATATCTAATGCCCCCATGGGCAGGGGCACCTTCCACTAGATATGTTTGCTCAAAGCTTCATCCAACCTGGCATTGAATACTTAAAGAAATGGGGCATCCGCAGCTTCTCTGAGCAGTTCATGCCAGTGTGAAGAATTTCTTCCTAACATCTCAGTCTACCCTCTTTCAGCTTGAAACCATTACCTGGTCCTGTCACTACACTCTCTGATCAAGAACCCTGGAAGGTCCTGCAAGGCTATTACAAAGTCTACCTGAAGCCTTTTCTGTAGACTGAACAAGCCCAATTTTCTGAGCCTGCCTTCACAGGCAAGATGCTTCAGCCCTTGGATCATCTTTGTAACTCTTCTCAGGACCTCCTCAAGCAGGTCCATGTCTTTCTTACACTGGGGAGCCTAGTGCTAGCACAGTACTCTAGGTGAAGTCCCAGGAAAGCAGAGTAGAGGAGAAGACTCTCCTCCTTTGACTTACCACACTTCTCTTGATGCAGCCCAGGATGTGGCTGGCTTTCTGGACTGAGCGCACATTGCTCGCTCATTCAGATTTCCTTCTACCAACACTTCCAAATCCTTCTCTGCAGGGATGGTCTCAATCCACTCAATTCCACCCTGTGTATGGGATTGCCTCAACTCATGTGCAGGACCTTGTGCTTGTCTGAGATTTATGTGATCTCGCTGTACACTGAGTGCTTAAGAGGATATACAAAGACATACTCTACCCAAATCTTTAGGTCAGCATCACATGTATTTGATGGGTGATTGGTTTCTTCTTTGCAATGGTGTGTTGGGAACAGGGGAGCTTACATTCTTGATTAAGAACAACAGTGTGCACGCTTTAGATATGCTGCTTACCTATATAGAGAAAAGATACAGCTCCCCCATTTACTCTTTTATCATTCTTGAGGAGAATACTGTGGGAGCTGTGGCAGATTGGGCTTGTCCAAGAGCTCCATGTGTCATGGCCTCCCTGGGGCTACAGAATTCCTCTGCCTTAGGAGCTGAAGGTTGTGTAAACTGCTTCTTGGATCATGAAAGATGTCCTAGTCAGAGCTGTCTGGAGGAAAAGGCATCAAAAAATGGAGACAGAAATGGAACTTTTCTCAAGGTCAGATTTTATTGGGAAAATGACAACAGAAACACTCTGAGAATGGCACGGTGAGGATCCCTGAAGTTCTCACAGCTTTGATGGGAAGGCAGAGATAAGGCCCACCTAAGGAGGGGAAATTACCTCAGGAAAGGTGGGGTGGGTCTGACAAGTCTGGAGGAGCCAAGCTGGCATATTCTACCCTAAACAATACCCGTTCCTGTCTGGCTGACTAGTGATTGGATAAAGCATCCCCACTGCAGCTCTCAGTCTCTCCATCCCCACTGCCTTGCCTTCAAGAGCCACTGGCCACTTCCAGTGGGTTTCTTCTTTCTTGCTATTTGATGTTGAGTAGTGAGAAGGTACCAGGTGAGGCTGTGGACCTGATTCTTTCAGCCATTCTCCTGGCTGACAGAGTCAAACAGGAGACTGAGGATGCTGGTTTGTGTCTTTCTAGCCTCTGACCTCACCACAGAGGAGAGGTACTTCGATAGACCTTCAAAGCAGGTGTCAGGGCATTGGCAGCAGGGGATAAGTGTCCAGCTCACTGTGTGTTCTGGAGCACTCCTAATTCATTCCTTCCTTCCTGCCCCCCACCCCAAGTTTGAATGGGGAGGAGAAGAAGGTGGGAAAACTGCTTCCCCCCGCCCTTCAGACTTGAAAGGGGAACAGCAAAAGGCACCTTTCCACCTGTGTACTGACCTGTGTGGAAGCCTGAGCTGGGAATGGGGCTGGAGGTTGACTGGGTTTTCATGCCCAGTATAAAATGGCAAATGGACACTTAGCCTAGAAAAGGATAGAGTAAGGGAGAAGGTGCAAGATTCCTGCCTTAAAAGAGTTCCTGCCTTGACAGGCAGGTTTTGGATGGCTCCTGCCTTTTTACATGTCTCTCTGCACCGTCCTTGCCTTTGGATGGTTTCCCCCCGCCTTTTGCACCATTCTGTGCAAACTTATAAGCTTGGCAAGTCCTGAGGTCCATCTGAGAGGGCTGCTGGCAGCACCCGCACCTGGCTGCTCTTGGATCATACAGCAGAAGACTTCCTGGCTGCTGTTCTGATCTGGGGAGACCCGAGCAGTTTGGCTTTCCCCTGCTGTTGCTGAGGCAGCATCGCTTCCACAAATCCCTGTGTTGTGGCAGATGTGTTTCGAGACATTTCTGACTTTGGTGGCTTTTCCAGCTGCCTTGGGCTTTTGTGTGGATCCAGACTATTGGATATTGCTTGCAGCATCAGAGGGCAGTCAGGCTGCAGAGGAATCTAGCAAGGGTTACCGCCAAATACCTATCTCACCTCTGTGAGTAAAGCTGCTGGTCCCTTAATTCTCTGCTCAACCTGATAGATAGTGGGGTAAAGCTGTGTTTATAGCTTAGCCTTTCCCATTTCTTGACTTTGTAAATCTCTAAATTTGTCCATAGAATCTTGTGAAGATTTTTCCCTATCAAATTGAACCGGTAAATAAATCTAATCTAGTTTTGTGTATAGTTTGGGGATGGGGCTTTCAGGAAAATAATATCATTCTGTTTTTATAATTCCTGACTCGACTGTATTAATTCCCTGCCTCCATGACACTGTGGGACAGCAAAGCAAGCAGGTGGAGTAGCTTTTGGACCATGGTCATTTGTAATCAGCAGGTGTTGGTGTTAAATGAAGATCCTTGAAGCTGGCCTGCCAAATTGCTGAAGAAAGGGGCCTTATGAATAAGATGGCCCTGCTTTGGCTAAAACTGCTGAATCAGGGCTCAAATAATTTAAACACCCAACTTAACAGCAGATTTCAAGGGCCAGGGTGCCTGAGAAAAGATGCTTGCCTAATAGCTGTGTAACTTCAGTATTAAAGTTGACACCCCTCAGTATCCTAAGGAGCTGAATTCAGTACATCCCAAACATCTATGACTAGGTTACTCAAATCTCTCCCCAAATCATGCTAAACATGACTGAGGTGAGGACAAACCTGGGCTAGGCTATAAAACCCCAGGGGAGGAAGATCTTGTGGTATGCATGACACCAGTAGCAGCAGTTAAAAACAGAGATGAGTGCAACTGAAGGAAGGGCTGTGCTCCTTCCCCCCAACCCAAGACAGGGACACCTTTCATGGTGAGAATTGCCCTTTCAATACAGGACTGACCTTATGCTGCATTAGTGCTCTGCATCAGAGCACCTGCAAAGGTTTGTCCCCCAGTCTGTGTTGGCTGTTACCCAGGATTAGTTAGCCTGGGATCATCTTGCTGTTGATGCATTTATCACCAGCAATCCCCAACCTACTGTATCTGCCCCTTTGAACAATTAAACACTTTGATTCTTCAACATTCTGAAACTGTGTCAGTGCCAGTCCTGGTTGGGACACTGCAAAATGAGAAGTTAAACCTCACTTTTGCCAAATAGTTCCAAGTAAGAGTCCTTTGCAGCTGAAACCACATGCATTAGTCTGGTGTCCAGGGGACAATGACAAACCTCTGTACCTAGAGTCCTTCAGTTCTTTTTCAATGTAATTGAGTCTGGTGATTAGAAAAGTTTCAGCTCCACATGCTCTGAAGAGCTTCTTTAATATTATTTTTTAAAGAAGAAAGACTCCAAAGAACCCAGAGCACAGCAAAGGCATGGCAAAGCTGCTCAACTCATACCCTTGTAGCTGTGCATTTCAAACAAGCTCAACAGATTCTGTCCTAGATTGTCCGTGTTCACAGATGAGCTTGCATCGTTCCATTACTTTGGCCGAGACACAAGCGTATGGTGAGCTTCCTTTTTGTGCTCCTGCTCAGTGCTCAGTTGCTTTAAAAACAGTCCCTTGGGCTCTCAATCTCCTGTCCTAGGACTTCTCTTTTTCTGCTCCTGCTTGCCTCTGAGGTTTGGGCAAGTCAGCACTTTCTTGAAAACCAGTCATCTGTTGTGTTTGGAGTGAACTGTCCTGCCTGAGCAGTTTGTGCCCAGAGATACCTTCTTAATTTTTGTGGAAGAGACCCTGGCCATGGTGCATGCTTGCACCTGGAGGTGAAGGAGGAATACCAAAGAATGATGGCAGTGGGGGCCATTATGGTGTTGGTTGCATTGTCTGAAGAATGAGTCATTTAAACCCAGATGTTGCTGGTTGTTGTTTAAAGCAGAATCAGCGCTTCTAGGTTCAGACGGTTATTGGAAGCTAAAATAGATGAAAAAAGAAAAGTGTTTTTCAGCTGACTGCTGTTCATGGCCTCAAATAGGTACCTTTGGCATTCTGCTTGCTTCTGTTTTCCATCTGCAAAAGTGTGGTTGTGTCTGAACTACCTCAGGTAGACGGAGAGTGAGTGAACTGGGACATGAGCTGCCCCCTGCTCCATGCCTGACCTAACAGCATCTTCATCTTGGTTGGATCTGCAGGTTACATCGTAGGACTGGTGGTGATATGGTTCACTAAGTGACAGTGTTCATAGTCTTGGAGTGTCTCAGCAGAACTGAGGCCTTTCCTGTAGTGCTGTTGCCTGTGGGTTAAACTTGTTGACTCTGGCAACAGAAATTAGTAGTGTGGACTTCTCACTGTTAGAGGAAGGTGACACCAAAGGTGACTTTTGTTCAGAAACCTCCCTGCACAAAACCTTTGCTGAGCCTGTGAACCTGTTTCTCTAGCATGTAGGGCAAAACCTGCACTGCAGGTAGGTGAATCCCATTCCTGGCCCTCCTGCTGGATGACGGTGTGACCTCAGACAGGCTCTGTGTTTGCTGATCCCATAGCTGCTCTTGATGGTGAGAGAGAAGCTTCTCAGAGGACATTACCAGTCTTATCTACATATAGCTTGTGGCAGAGCTGGCTTCTAAACTTAATCACATTTTCCCCATGTCCACCTGAAATGTGTGACGCATTGCAATTACACTTTGGAAGGCACTGGTGATGTGCAGAGCTTGTAGTGTGTTGGGACGGAGCTACTTGAGGGAGACTATAAAGGCTCACCAAGTGACTAATGAGACTAATTACTTCTTAAACTGGGCTTCTGTTAGAGAACATTTCCCAGAGACTTGGTAGGATGGAGCAATGACCACCAAAATGCCCAAAATTCACTTGGAAGGGAACAAAAAAGAAAAGAAGGGTAGGGAAAGAGAAAACCAGAAAACAGCACTTTTGAAAAGCGAACCCTGGACGTGAGAGTCTGTTACACACCTGGGCTCCTTATTCTTGTCCAGTGATGATTTTGTCAGGTGCCTCTTCCCAATACGTTCCTCTCTGACCACTGGCGTTTACTTCATGGTTGGACTTCAGTGTTACTCAACAGGATCTTCCTCTTTGATAGGGTTGCGTCATGGGCTGGGCAAACCCTGGCAAGCTTTACATCCAAGGGGATTGTCAGACAGGTAAACGTGTCCTAAACATGCATGCATGATTTACCATCAAGGCCAGCAAACTCTTGAGCAGCAGGTTTGGCCTTGGCAACCTGCTGGCCACCCTAGGGGAACAGGAACACAAAGCAGGTCAAGTGGGCATTGTCAGCACTTCTTCCCCAGGCTGATCTCACCCAAACCCAGCTGAAGGAAAGCTCCTTGGTCACACTGGCTCTACAGACCCTGCTGTAGGTCTGGTCCTTGTGGAGCAGGCAGGCTGCTGGCTACACTCACTCTTTCAGCCTCTCCAGCCCCTCTAACTCCTCCTGCCTGCTGACCTTCTGCAGGGTGCACATCCACTGGTGCTAGAGCTCCATACTGAGGAACCTGGAGGGGATCTTGCACAGGAAGTCCTGCAATGATGCCAAGGGCTGCGCTTGAGGCTCTGGACACTGCTGCTGAGAGTGTGGGCGCATGCCCAGCACTGTGGCTCCTCAGCTTTGCCACCCATGGAGTTGGCATCTGCTGGGCTCCAGGGCAGCAGGTTTCATCTTCAGGAGGGTGGCCAGCAGATCATAGAATCAACCAGGTTGGAAGAGACCTCCAAGATCATCCAGTCCAACCTATCACCCAGCCCTAGCCAATCAACTAGACCATGGCACTGAGCACCCCATCCAGTCTTTCAATGAATGTCTCCAGGGACAGTGACTCCACCATCTCCCTGGATAGCCTATTCCACTGGCAAATCACTCTCTCTGGGAAGAACTTCCTCCTAACATCCAGCCTATACCTCCCCTGGCACAGCTTGAGACTCTGTCCCCTCATTCTGTGGCTGATTGCCTCGGGGAAGAGGCTGACCCCTACCTGGCTACAATCTCCTTTCAGGTAGTTGTAGACAACAATGAGGTCACCTCTGAGCTTCCTCTTCTCCAGGCTAAACAACCCCAACTCCTTCAGCCTTTACTCATAGGGCTGTGCTCCAGGCCCTTCACCAGTTCTGTTGCCCTTCTGCCCTTTTCTGGACACGTTCCAGTACCTCAACATCTCTCTTGAAGTGAGTGGCCCAGAACTGGACACAGTACTCAAGGTGTGGCCTGACCAGTGCTGAGTACAGGGGAAGAATAACCTCCCTTGTCCTGCTGGTCACACTACTCCTGATACAGGCCAGATTGCCACTGGCTTTCCTGGCCACCTGGGCACACTGCTGGCTCGTGTTCAGCCTACTGTCTACCAGTACCCCCAGGTCCCTTTCTGCCTGGCTGCTCTCCAGCCTCTCTGTCCCCAGCCTGTAGTGCTGTTTGGGGTCGTTGTGGCCAAACTGTAGAACCCTGCACTTAGCCTTGTTAAATCTCATCCCATTGGCCTTTGCCCACCCATCCAGCCTGTCAAGATCCCTCTGGAGGGCCTTCCTACCCTCCAATGGATCCTCTTCTCTGGAGACATTCAAAAGCCACCTTGATGCGTTCCCGTGTGACCTATTCTAGGTGATTCTGCTCTGGCAGGGGTGTCATACTCTGTGATCTTTTTAGGTCACTTCCAAGCCCTAACATTCTGTCAGATTCTGTGATTGTGTGATTTATGAGATTTTCTGTGTAGCTTCTGCTGCTTTAGTTACACTCTCTTTATCCAACTTTAAAGTGTAATTAAAAAAAAATAAAAAATTTCCTTGAGTCTTGGCACTAGTGAGGTTTCTGGAAGTTGGAGGTGGCCACTATGGAGGAAATCCTTAGTGCTGCTCTTGCTGACATTAGCTGCTTTTGTGCAGTAATTCTTGTAATTGGAATTTTGGTCTGTAAATCTATCTTGTGCCCACCGATTTCTTGAAAATAGCTACTTCATAAGCTAATGTCATAGGCTAAATCCAAATCTTTTAAGAGCTTTTTGTAGGAAAACTGTATTTTGTAATCTACCTTTGACCTTTCTGTTCCTGAGGCAGGCTGTTCTTTGATTTTCCAGGGACTGTCTCTCCAGAATTGTATGATACTCTGTCCAATGCTTTATTCCAAGAAACACTTCAGTAGAGTCCTGGAGATGAGACAACTGGTGACAAGAACCAAAAATGCTTTTCTCAGTTGCTTTAAGAATTGTCAGAATAAATTAAATAATGCAGGCTTTAGTGAAAGACAGCTTAGACGTCTCTAAATACAACCCCTCCCTTAATGATTTCAAAGCCTTGGTCAGCATGGAAATACTTTACCAATGTTGAATGAGTATGTAGTTAGTGGAATGAGTGTGTAATTACTTATGAAATTATATTGGAAAAGCTGAAACATTATTCTATGTGTTTCTGCTTAATATGAGAACTCCAAGCTCATACATTTGGAGTGATGTTAATGTTGAAGGTTTTTGGGCGTAAAACAACTTAGGAAAGGCTTCATCTCTGAAGAATGCATACTGCTGCTTCACATGTGGGGTTCTTTGGACATGCAGTCACTTTTGAGGAGAAGAACAATTTATTCCTGCTTTATAGCTGAAGGAAACTGCTGTCTCTAGGACAAAACAGTGACTCAACTGAAATTCCATGAGGAAGATGCGTGATATTTTTTTAGTCTCCTCTGTTTTGGAGCTGTTGGACTTGAAAACAAGAGGGTCACACTGAAAATGAACCAGGCTCCACGTCTGGCTTTCCTTTTATAAAACTTGTCTCATTGCTTATGTGAGTGAGCTGTCTACATTATGAAGTTAGTAACTCAGTTTTTTTTATTTGCTCACTTCAGTGTGAACTGGACATCTCTATTTTCTACTTACCTTTAATAAATAAGCTATTTTAGTGAATAAACTACTTATATCATAAACTGAGCTCTGTTTTTATGGATTTTTTGGCAACATTTTTATTCTGAATTTTGCAAAGGAAGAGCCTGGCTTGTGAACTAAGATGGATTGCAGGATTCTTTAAACTTTGCCACCATGGGGTTAGAGGAGAGGAAATGGTAATGGTCATTCAAGTCCAGAGCCACACACAGTCACTGTTCATGCTCTCTGCAAAAAAAATTCTCTCTCTCTGCACTTTCAGTCAATTCACTTATTCATGCTTTGGGAGAAGCAGAAGATGAAGGGAGGAGGGAGTTAAAGCAGTTCAGTGTACACAGAAATCAATGGAAAGACTCCCACTGACTTAAATGGATTTTGGATTTTAGTCTTAAAACTCAACAAAAAATGACCTGTTTTTCTACTGAAACAAAAGTTCTTGAAGACTGAACTGAGCATTCCCTTAAAGGTGGTTGCACTGTGGATTTCTTACAGTTGTGTTAAAGCATCAATTTCTGAGCTTTTAATGCATTAGCAGGCTACCAGTTGAATAAGATTGTATGTTTGGGTGGAAAAGAAATCCAGAGATGTTCCACAGATAGTGCTTGGAATGGTAATGAGAGTGTCAGTTCATTAGGATTAGCAATGCAAAAAAGGTTCCAGTTAATGAACAATGAAAACATTTTGGCAGTTCCAAGGTTGATTATTGCAAGGCTGTTCATGGTGCTATAATTTAAGCATCTAATGTGACTGTCCATTATCAACTCAGACTTTGAGAGGTTTATTATTCCATCAAAACATTAATTCTACGTGAGAGCTGGCATGGAAGACAGGCGAGTAAGTTACATTATATGTACTATCTGGATATTTAATAGAGAGAGACTGTAAATGAAACCAGGACCCAAGCTTCTTTAGGGTCAAATTCAAATGTCTGCTATCTTGCTCTTATTAGATGTTTTTGAGAGACTGCATGGGCATGACTGCATGATACTACTGGAAAGGGTCATGTTCAGTTTGCTGGCAAGCAGAGCTCCAACCTCTCAATGTCATCCCAGGGTCTGTCTGTAGAAACTGGGCCTTTTATGAGCAACAGCTGTGCCAGTGCAGGCCTGTGGTTTGTCTTTCTGATGGAAACTCTACAGAAGATAAATCCATCTAAGGAATCAGGCAATAGCATTTTAACATCTTTGTCAGTGACATGGACACAGGAATCGAGTGTACCCTCAGCAAGTTTGCAGATGACACTAAGCTGTGTGGCACAGTCGACTTGCTAGAGGGCAGGGATGCCATCCAGAGGGACCTGGACAGGCTGGAGAG
>VWZE01002688.1:0-37603 GCA_013396675.1 Eubucco bourcierii | reverse complement strand
GGTTGTAGAGGCGTCCTGCCCGGAGGTGTTCAAGGCCAGGTTGGACAAGGCCTTGAGTGAGCTGTACTAGTGGGAGGTGTCCCTGTCTATGATGAAGTTGGAACTAGATGATCCTTGGGGTCCCTTCTAACCTTAGCATTCTATGATTCTATGTGTAGTTCCTTCTCTCTGTACTGTGTTTAGAAATGCATTCACCAGTGTTTCTTGTCTTGGACATGGCAATGCAGCTCTGGTTACTCTGAAGGAATTTGTCTTGTTTATTAGTTGATTATCAGGATTCATTAACAATTTTGTTGTGTTTAAGATGTAGAAGGGCACAACTGACTATTTCCATATAGAAGTAAGTAAAGAGGGTGCAGTGATTTGCAGCAGTTCTGCAAGATTGCAACACAAAAACTTAGTTGATGCTGTGTGTCAGGCTTTGAGACAGGGAGTGCTACAGGAGAGAAAGCTGGTTCAACAATATTGCAGGTGAGTATTGGAGTGATCTAGCAGGAAGCAGGTTGCTTGCCAGGGATACTGAGCTGCTGAACGGCAAAGCTGCTCCTAACTTCAGAGACACTTGCGTGTGGGGAATTTCCCAGACCATTTTTTCTTCTATTCATTAGTGTTTGTTCAGCTTGTCCCAACAAACATAGTCAATGCATCCTTAGCAGCTGCAGCTGGGAGGGCTGAACAAGCAGTTTCAGCAGAGAAGCACTTTGCTGCTTTTCATATGGGTGAGGCAGAGTTTACCAATCCCCAGTGCTTATCCTGGAACAAGGCAGGTGCATTTCAATAATTTACACAAGAGTTTGGCCTGAATCCTGTGGGCTGCATCTCACGGTGTGCCTTGAGCCAAAGTTTTTCTCACTTCTCACTGCCCTGATAGGACTGACTTGCACAGTACCTCAATAGAGGCTTCTGAAGGGGATCCTTGTTACTGACTTAGTTCCCGAGTAGCTCAGATTTTGCAGATAGCATCACAGTTACATGAGGCTGGAGGCTGCTGGTAGGAGATAATAAGTAAAACTACCTTCAGAATTATTTTATATGCTTTCAGAACTGGGCCAGAGATATGGCAGTATGTTATCTCTCCCTTAATATGGATGGTGCTGCCTTGTCAGAACTGGGAGACAAGCTTGTCTCTGGTCTTTTGGTTTGCGATTTGCTTACTCTGTATGTGTCTTTGCTTGGGAAGTTCAGTTGTATTTCCCTTGCCATCAGTGTTGAATGTTTTTGTCCCTGTCTTGTGTTTGGACAGTTTAGATGGTGCACAAATGAGTTAAATTCTATGGTGCCAGCTATAGACTGAGATTCTGTAGACAGAGCCAATATAAAAGCTGTAGGAGGAGCCCATTCCATATAAATGAGTAGGTGTCTTGGGCTAGAGTCCAGTCCCCATTAAATTACCCTGTTTCACTACCCTACTCTTGAGACAGAGTAGGCAGTTTACTGTCCTATATCTCCTATATCTCAAGTGTAGTACAAAATGGAAGAAACTTCAGGAAGGGAAGAAATTCCTTTGAAGTGCTTATACACAGAAGTTCTGTTCAGGACAAGGAGCAAGCAAACAACAAGCTGCTGAATCCCAGTCTTACCACTGCTGTAGACACTGGATCAGCTTTCAAGGTACAAGGGCAGTCCAAGTTAGGGACCAGGTCAAACTGGTGCTGAGGCTGCTCCAGTATAGTACCATGTTGTCATCACAAAAGCAATCTCTCCAGTGGAAGTACCACACCTATTTCATGGTGACAGTACTGTTACTCTTCAGGAAACTACTGCCATAGTAGCTTTCAGCAAGTTACTTTCTCCCAGATGGCTTGCTAAGTTGTGGTATCCTGGGTGATTCCCTTAATACCCGTTGTGACAGAGCTACTCATTTGCGAACTCTTTGGCAGAAGGTGACATTTGACTCACTCCCAAAGCTTTGCACAGTGTTGGCAGGAGCAGAAGATAGACCTCCCCCAGCTTTATTCTTGTCTAAAAGAATAACTCTGGAAGTTATGGCAGACACGTTGTGGAAGGAGGCACTGTTTTTAGAATTGCTTTCTAAAATTGTGCTCATATTCAGATTTCCTGAACCAGCATTTAAGTGACTGGTTGTTCTGGATAAAACTTGGATCAGTGCAGGATTTTGCTGACTATTCAGAACACCCTGTACATCATAAGAACACAGTATGACTATGTAAGTCAGAGCACTGACAATGGGGAATACTCGTGATAACAAGCAACCTAAGGTTACTTGATTGCCTGAGGCACAGGAAGGAAATGTGACACATACAGGCACATTTTAGATCATATCCTGTCTTGGAACCTTGGTAATTTTTATAGACCAAAGACATGCATTTCTAAAATAAGTGTCACACAGTACAAGAAAATTGACTAGTTTCAGGTGGGAATTCTGCATTTTATGACTGGAAAAGAGTGTCTTCTAGCTCACTGGCTTGGAAACAAGCCTATTCTCTCTGTTTTCTTTAACTGTTTTTGAATGTTGCTTTGCTGGATTTTCAGTGTGCAGATCGTAGTCCATAGATACCTACTCAGTCCTCCTTGCTTTCCAACCAGAGAAACAGTCCCTAGAATTGGAATTTGCCTTACGGATCTGCATTTAGGCTTATATGATTTCAGGACTTAAACTGGATGTGGTTTTGTTTGCTCTTGGTATTTTTTTGTTGGTTCATGGAGTGGTGTGGTTGTGTTGGTTTGGTTTTCCCTCTGAAAACTTGGTTGTTCTGTCTGAAGGATATGCAGCACATGAAACGGTGATTGGGATGGCATAAGGGAAGCCCTGATCTATAAATGTAGCTTCGTACAACTACTGTGCTCAGTTCAGAATGATTTCTGATACAAACAGTTGTTTAGCATTGCCCATAATCAGGCTCTTCAAGTTTTACTCTTAGTCTTGAAATAAACNTACAGAAATATACAAGTTAAAGGTAATACAGAAACACAGTTCCCCTCCCAGAAATCAGAGTCCCCAGGAGGGGCTCCCAACCATCCTTCTACCTTCTTTCCCCTCTTACACCTTACTTCAGTGCTTACTTTTTGTGCAAGGTGAGTTTGGAGGATTGGCCAGGAGGATTAGAAGTCAATGGTTAGTTAGGTTACTCAACAGAGAGGAAAAGACCCACAGACACCAAGAGACTCTGTGTTATCTATGTTTGTGTTCTTATGCATCTCAGCAAGCCTATGAGTGAAGCAGACATCACCATTGTTTTCCTTTCACAGCCTATAATCTAATTATTTTCATTAAAATATTCTAATTAGCCTCAAACCAGCAAGTGATGAGTCATTTGAGCACCTTAATTTTTTTGTTTGTTTGCTTATTTTCCTCAGCTTTGGTGTTCTTCTAACCATTCTTTACAGAAGGCTGCTGTGAGGAGTGGTGTGGACTTTTAGAAGGCGTTTGAAGACCACAATATATGGAAGAACATACAAAGGAAGAATTTAATCTCATTAATCCAAATCATGTAAACCTAGTTTTAGGGGGCAATTGTATCTGGTTTTGTGCTTGTAGGTTTACAGGGAAGGTGCAGAGATTTAGAAAAGTAGCCATTTCTTCCTTCGTGTCTTCAGCATTTCTGTGCTGCTGAGGTTCCTTCTGCAAAAGGAGTGCAGAACCTCTACCAGGAAGAAGGTTTGTACTTCTCAGCTGATATAAATGTACTTACTTTGATCTGTGTTGGGTTAGGATTCTTTTCCACCAATTATGTCTTCATTTTCGAGATCCCATTCTCAGGGATGGAATATAATAAAATAAATACGAAAGTGTTATGAGATACTAACAACCGGTTATGAAGTATGATTATTAATATCCCAATATTATTTTTATTATTAATATTTTAAAAATCAGGGGAAATTCCCTCCGATTCTTTGGCTTTTCGATTGACAGGAAATAGTTGCACAAAGGATATTTATTAACACAGAATTAAGCAGTTTAAACAATCAGAACTTGGAAAAATAGGAATGTGAAACAGCAATAATTCTAACTGTGCTGCGGAGGCTTAGCATTAGCCCTAGCACATGATACTCACGATGCCTTGGATCCCTGAGTAAGTTTCCCATACAAGAACACTTCCAAAACTCACAATAATGATCCCCCAGTAAAAAGCAAAATATTCCAGGCAGGGAGGGGGAGAGAGAGTTGCAGATGAGCCAGTGCAAGCTCCAAACACGTGGCACAGTGATTCCCAGTCTAAACTGAACTGCTAAAAGGTGCTGCTTCATGCTGTGTAGGGAAGGCTGGCTGTGTAGAAAAGATGATCTCTGTAGAAAGGCTTGTGTAGAAAAGGCATGGCTTCTAAATCACCCCCCCTTAAATAGACCAATTTGAAAGTTAAACTGGCCAATAGGCATTTAGCATTCTTGTTCTGCCCAATGCATTCAAAGCTTCGTGCATCGTGTGACCATGCAGGCACATTGAGGGGCTGCACCAGACACCTGACATGTGGTGCTAAGCTCCTAGCCTCAAGGCTTTGCTTTTGCTCAATCTACTTCAACTTCTGGACCCTGAACAGAAGGAAGATGAGCGAGGGTTTAAACCAGCCTGGCAGGATTTATGCCTTACTGGGACAAGAAACTGTTAACTTTTTTAAGGCACATAGGAGGACCATAGAGGTCAGAGGAGCTGCGCTGAAAGCAGAGAACTCGGAGAGCACTTTCAACCAAGGTGAAGTGAGAGCATTCAGGAACTGTTTTCAACAACCACAGTCCAGCAGCCTTGTTAGATTTTTAGTGCAGTGTTTGTGCAGTGAAATTAGAGTCTGCTAATTGTGTTTGCAGTAGCTGCTGCAATCTGGAAAAAGGAATACAGCCGAAACGTAGGTGCGCACACGAAACATTTTACACAGTCAGTGGTAAATTTGAATTTTTATTGATGAGATAGGTCCTTATGTTTACATTTGGACGCATTTGGAAGTTCCTCCAATATCCTGCAACTGGGGAAAAAGAAAATCTGTGGAGCCTGCTGCTAATTGCGTAAATAGTTTAGTGTGACCACATAGCAGCATATAATTCTCTTCAGAAATGTATTCTTGGTTCAAAAAGATCCAACTATCCTTTCCTCACTTCTGCATAGTACTGCTGTACTTTATGGGCAGCTCAGCTGATATTAACAGCAACTAGTAATACATTAATACTTATTACATGAAAAGTGGCATCCATTAATCTATTGAAATTATCTCAGCTTTGATTGTGATGTTCTCTTAATGTATTCCTTTAAAAAATGAATTTGCTAGCGTAAGTGTTCAACAAAACAGCTAATTTAACTTCATCTTACACTGCCTGTATTAGAAGCAAATTTCAATTTATAATGAAGTCTCATAGATTCTGACTTTTCATTTGAAGAAGTGTGATGTGTGGAGACAGAGATGAAGTAACCATTGTCTGCTCAAAATCAAATTGCCTCCTGGAGAAGTCTGCTGCTCTCTGTCACTGAGAGACCAGACACTGAATTTGGTTCTTCAGGATTTATGCTCAAAAGTTATGCCATATGAATTACCTCTGTCCAAGAACATGTGTTGGGAAACAACGCTTGCACTAAAGAGACTATTCCTTTTAATACTGCATTCTAACAGACACAAAAATACAGGCCTTTTAATGAACCTGGTCCAGGTTAATACCTTGAGTGTTCACTTAGCCTGCGCTTGCTCCAGAAATTGAGACAGGAGGTCTCCAGTGTGTAAAGTTTGAACCTAAATTCAACTGCATAAAATACCTCTATCCACAAACTCATCCTTTAAGGTGACAGTGTGCTATATACCAGTAAATAGCATTGCGAACTGTGGAAATAGCTGATGGACCTAACATATGGCTAGCATATATCTGTGGTGGTTCTGTAATGCATGTGCAGGAACAAAAGCATCTACCACATAATAGTACTCAGAGAACTGGATTGGGAAATTCCAACTCTGATCTATGCTTTAGAGAACATAAAACCTGCTCAGCAGACAGTGACCTTCTTACTGTGCTTTATGAACAGTGTATCTTAAACTACTCAATTCTGCTACGAGCGTTGAGTCCAAATGCAATTCAGACATACTGGTACTGATCCAGCACTTGTTCAGAATGAACAGAAAATTGTTCATTCATTCTCTGTAACTCTATCACAGTACATGAGAAGCATTCTTCTCAATTACAGCTAATAAAATACAATGAAATACAAAGAAAAAGGCTAATAGAAGTCACATCAATTAGCAACTGGAAACAACAGTTAAGCAAAGGTATCTAGTGATGTTGCTAGAGTTCACCTTTGTTCAGTGTAATATATTTGACTGCAGTCAATCAGGAATTTATCAGAGTAGTGTGCATGGCTCCTTTGTGGACAGCAGTGAAACCAGCAATGTCCTTGGAAGCTGAAAAATGAATCATTATTTTTCCACGGTTCCTGTTTCATGGTCCTACGGAGTCTTAGTCATAAAGGATTGTTTTATACAGGATTCCTTTACAGTTCATTAGGTGGTTAAAAAGAAATTATGTAATGTCTGATGTTCAAAAACTACACAAGGTTCAGGAGGAGTGCTGAGAGCAAGAGGTGACAGTTTTGGTATGAACTAATAAGGTGCTTTAATGAAGTTAATAAAGACAGCATAGCGTTGAATTAGACTATGAAACTTACTGTTACAGGGAGCTGTTGAAGCTGGGAGATCTGGAGATCAGCCACTAATGTGGATTGCAGAATATTTTCACTATAGTGGTGTTAATTTCTTTAAGAGGGTACATACCTGGGATTTTAATACATGAATCTCTAGACATAGGAGAAAGCAAAAGGTTCCTTGTGTTCCAGTGGAAATTTCTTTGTCGTCTTCAGAAGATTCCAATAGGAAATTACGAGACCTTTAGTTCTAGTCTGATTGGACATGTTATGTTATGTACTTGGCCTGTAAAAATCTCTTGCTTTTCTTGAAAATCTTGAAACTTTTGCCATTGCACCTGATTTTTTTTTTTTTTCAACTTTCTTGACCAACTGCCAGTCAGCTGCAGTCTCATTGGCATGTCACAAGGTGGTGAACATGGAACATATTGTTTCCAGTATACCTAAGTGTCAGTTTCAGGACCCGAGTGTGTTCCAACCTTCTGCTACACACAATAGGTTTTTTTGTTGTTGTTTTTGTTTGTTTGTTTGTTTGTCTTTTCCCTAGCCCACACTTAGAAATATTACTGCATGTCAGAGCTAGGAGAAATTTGGATCAGCTTTAGTGATTATCTCCGTTTGTACTGACAGTCTGTACTCCTTTAAAAGCAAAATAGTGTTTCTAGGAGTGATATTTGTGTGCCAGACTGGTGTCACTAGCAGTGACAAGTGCTTTTAGTTTAGTGGGGGTTCTTTTGTTGCTGTTTTTGTTTGGTTGTTTTTTAAAAGAAAAAAAAATACTCTCATGTTCTTCTGAGGGTATCATTTTCTGAGAACCACCAGGTATAATAGAGGATACATAGAAAAAAGACATTTATAGGAGCCACATGGGAAAACGTTTTCAGGAAATCACTGAAAACTACTTAGACCAGATGATATTTTGCTTATGTCTGTGAGTCTGCCTTAGCCAGGTGTTTGTGGTAAGGGGAACAATGGAGTTTGGATGTTAGAGTAGTGAGAAAAGCCAAATCTTGCAGAAAGTTTGAGTTTGGCAGTTATATTTTACACAGAATCACAGAAACATGCAGGTTGGAAAAGACCCTCAGGATCACCAAGTCCAACTTATAACCGTACTCTTACAGGATTCACCTTAAATCATATCCCTAAGCAGGGGTATCCAGGATCAGTGACTCAACAACCTCCTTGGGCAGCTCATTCCAGTGCCTGACCACTCACTCTGTGTAAAACTTTTTCCTAATGTCCAATCTAAACCTACCCAGTTTCAGCTTGAGGCCATTCCCCCTTGTTCTGTCTCAAATTACTTGTGAGAAGAGACCAGCAGCAGCCTCTCCACAATGTCCCTTCAGGTAGTTGTAGACAGCAATGAGGTCTTCCCTCTGCCTCCTCTTTTTCAAACTAAACAGCCTCAGCTGCCTCAGTTGGTCCTCATAAGATTTATTCTTTAGGCCCTTCACCAGCTTCGTTGCCCTTCTCTGGACCCACTCCAGGACCTCCACATCTCTCTTGTGTTGCACTGCCCAGAACTGAACACAGTACTCAAGGTGTGGCCTCACCAAAGCTGAGTCCAAGCAGACAATCACCTTCTACTCCTGCTGGCCACAGCATTTTTAATACAAACCAGGATGTCATTGGCCCTATTGCCCACCTGGGCACACTGCTGGATCATATTCAGCTGCCTGTCAACCCTCAGATCCCTTTCTGCCAGGCAGCTCTCCAGCCACACTGCCTTGGGGATGTAGCATTGCTTGAGGTTGTTGTGCAGGACCTGGCATGGGGCCTTGTTGAAACTCATCCCACTAGTACTGGTCCATTGATCTAACCTATCCAAGTCCCTCTGAAGAGCCTCTATCCTCCTTCAGATCAACACTGCCACCTAACTTGGTGTCATCTGGAGTACAGCTCTAATCCAAACATGTTTTGGATGGATCTTAATGGATCAAGTTTTGTGGGTCATCTTTTATGACCTTGGCTTTCTTTTTGGATTCAAAAGAATACAGCAGGGTTTTGAGCTCTGCTTTTACAGGTCTCTATGATGTGCCTACAGTGGAGTATGTCACATGAAGATCTGTTTTTTTAGGTGCTTGAATGAATTGAAAATAATGAAAATGCGTACTTTGGTTAATTCCACCACTCCAGCTGAGAACTGTGTGGAGAACTGAGCCCTATTTAGAATTAATTTTATAGAAACAGACTTGAGGTGGGAGCATTCCAACAAAAGTACATAACTTGTTGAAACCTTTACATGGAGGTTGTGTCTTCAGCTTCTTTTCCCTTTCAGCTATGTTATGTTGCTCTGTGAAATACTGAAAAGATTCATTCTGGGACCAATTACAGAGCAGAAACTGTCAGCTCCTTTGGTATTGCAAAAAGCTCATCCTAATTTGGTTTAAGGTGTGCTATGCTCTCTAAAAAAACTTCTTTATTGCTGACACATGCAGTACTTGTTCTGAATGAATATGACTTGGGACTGCCTACTCTTGAATACCTGTTTAAATTAAATATGCATCAAATGTGAGTCAGGTGTAGGGTGGGCTCCATTGCAGATGTTCACTGTAAACAGCGTGGCCAACATTAGAGGAGAAAATGTCAAAGCTTCAGAAATATATCCAGTTGATCTCCAGTTATTTATCCAGTATTGATGTAATCCCCTCATGATTTCTCCTGTATGTTCTCTGCAGGAAAATCATTGATTCCTAGAGATCTCATCCAGGCTTTGCATGAAATTGTTTGACAAGCTGCAGATGTGGCTACTCTAGTGCAGACAACTGGGCTTTCTCAGATTCCCTGCCCTGAACTGTGGAGTCTGTTAGGCCAGAGCTGGCTTGTATTGCAAACCTGAAATCTTATCTTTCTTAACCCCCTCTTCCAATTGCCTACTGAGCCTGGGGACCTGCCAGCCATAATTCTGAGGAGATTCTCCTTGAGGAATAGCTTGCCTACTCCGTATTGTTAAAACTTAATGAGTTCATGAGATTGACTCTGCAATTATTTCTTAGTGATGTATAACAAGTAGCTGTTCTTACAGGCTTATAAAATGTTCCAGAGCTCCATTAATTTGCCCTTCATTAGCTATGTAATTTTGCTAATGACCCAAGATATTTAGAGGCATTGTCCCTATGAGAATTATGAGTTTGACTGTGAGACCTTATGGAAGAGCTGCACACACAACTCCATCCCATCTTACTACCAAAAATTCGTTCTGCCCTGTTGCTTCTAATTGTAATTTTTACTTCTGTACTGAAGTAGAGTCAGCTCCTATTGATAAATGAATAATTATTTCATATATGAAATTACATATTTAATGGAAGTTTGAAGTATTAGAGTGTTAAATGATTAAATTTGTTAATTGTGTAATATTGCTGGGCATAATGATGCATTTAACCATTAAGAGTTTTCCACTGCATTGCTTTTTAAATCCTTGTGTAGTATATTGCACATTCTTGCTGCCTTTTCATCAAGTGCTAATAATTGTGGAAAAGTGGAGGTTAGAGTCTAGAAACAGCAGTATCCCAACTGTGATAACAGGAAGAAAATTTGTGTCACTGGAGAGCCCAGTTCATATGGCTGTGCCTCAGAAGTATAGAATTGTTTTAGTTGAAAAAGACCTTTATGGTCATCAAGTCCAATTGTTCTCTAACTCCACCAAATCTGCTGCTAAACCACACCCCTTAGCACAACATGTCTTTTAAACATCTCTGGGAATAGGGATTCAACCATCTTCCTGGGCAACCTGTTCCAGTGTGTGAGAACCCTTTCAGTGAAGAAGTTAATTCTCATCTCCAACTAAACCTCTCCTGATTCAACCTGAGACCATTTAATCTTGTACCATCACTTGGGAGAAGAGACCAACACTCACATAACTCCAACCTCCTTTCAGGTAGTTGTGGAGAACAAGAAGGTCTCTCCTCAGCTTCCTTTTCTCCAGAAAGTATAGGTATATGTATAAGTTTATGGTATATTAAATATTTTGAGAAGTGACCTTGTTAAGCTTCACCCTACCTTTTCTCCCTAGCCTCTTCATTTTTATAACATAAAATAGCAGAAATAACAGAGGAAATTGCCAAGAGGTAGTGTGAAGAACAACATAGGCTGTAGTTCCTGCTTTAGTCTGTATAAACATCTCTTAGTGTCCATCAGCCATGGAGATTCATGTGGGATTTGTCTGATTTTGTTCTTTTGACCTAAACATGAAGAGCTGGACTCTGCTATACTCAACAGTATGGAGCTACCTTAATTTTCCCGGAAGCAAAACCTTTTGTCTCTCTAATAATAGACAAAATAGACAAGGTGTGATGCAGAAAACACTCATGGCCTGTGTCCTTGGGCTGACATTTGTAGAGGGCAGCTCCAACTGTCTTGGCCAGTACTGCCAGAAGGGAACATGGCCATTTTGTCAGCTTTTTTTGAGCAAACAGCAGCGACTGAACAAAAATGGCTGCATAAGTACCTGAATCTATCACAGCGAGCAGCCATGCCTGGGCCCAGCCACTTCTCTGCAAATGGGAGAGTAGATGTGACCGGGGCGTTACAAGGAGCAAGGGGCAGACCTGAAAATAAATGCTCAATTTCTATCCCACAGCAATACCTCATTAGGCTGTGCTTTCATTTTTTTCTTTGCAACTTACACCTGTAAGAAGGTGACTGGCCTCTGTGTGTTTGGGTCCAAGGTGAAGGTTCCCAGGAGGGTTATCTCTGCAGATACTTCAGTAAATCACCTTTCATAGATCAAACAGATCAGGCAACATCATATCACGGTTACACCAAAGTTGAAACAATCCCTAGAAAAGCCTGAAAAGCCTCAGAAACTGACTTAAACATTATCTTTGAAAGGAAGGTTGTTTTACTTCAAGATTAGCATCACAATTTAGATGCTGTATATTGTACTAGGATAAAGAGGGAATTTGGCAGAGGAGCTTTTTGCCTCTGGAGCCCCCAGATGACTGGAACAAGCTTCCCTTTCAGCTTAAATCAGCAAACAGCATAATCTCCTTTAAGCCTGGGGTTTAAATGGCTGTTTGAAGGAGGATTGTGTAAAATCTATTTCCAGTAATATGGTTACTGGAGCTAGAGAATGTGTTGTTTTCATGAGATTTTTGGCTGGTCCTGTGGTATGGATTAAATTATTCTAAGAATTCCGCACTTGACGTTTTTCACTTCATCTTGAGACAGATGAGGTGGTGGCTCTTCATTTAGGCTGAAACCAGCTCTTTGATTCTTGGACACTACTTTAAGTACAGTAAACAGAGTAGGTGTCAATACCCTGCATGGTCCCGTATACTGGCTGTAAGAAAGGTAGGTGTGTTTGTCATGTCCATCAAGAGCCACAGTTAAAGTTGCCTCTTCTGACATGTCTAATACCAGTGGGAACGTCATTGATCTCACTAAGTCAACAGCAGCAACCTTTCCTGCATCAGCAAGTCAAGGGTAAAACATCACCGACAGAAAAGAAAGTTGTGTATTCTGATTTGCTGAGGTCTAACTGTCCACCATTCGGCAGCTCTGTTGTGGTACCCAGAACACAAAGGCAGGCTGAGGAAACTGGGGTTGTTCAGTCCCTGGAAGAGAAGACCCTGGGGAGACCTAATAGTAGCCTTTCAGTATCTGAAGGGGTCTTCATGAAGTCTGGAGAAGGACTTGTTTGCAAAGGCCTGCAGTGAGAGGATGAGGGCCAATGGTTTAAAATTCAAGTAGATTTAGAGTGGATGTTAGGAACAAGTTCTTTATTGGGAGGGTGGTGGAACACTGGAACAGGTTGCCCAGGGAGGTAGTTGAGACCCCATCCCTGGGAGATACGCAAGTTCAAGCTTTACAAGCCTACCTTATGGGCAGCTTGATCTAATGAATGGAGGATGTCTTCAATTACTGCAGGGAGTTGGACTAGATAACTTTTGGACGTTTCTTCCAACCTAAACCATTCTGTGATTCTATTTTTACTCTTCTTGCCTCTTCATTGTGGCAAATGCAAGGCAGCTGTGGTTTTAAACTGCATGACTGAAAGTTTTATTGCTTCTGTCACAGAGGAAGCACTTAACCAGGAGTTGCCATAAGTGATGTCTATGCTGGTAGCAAATAAGAAGTTGTCAAATAATTTTTCTTCATTTTCTGGCTGTTTGAAGAGCTATTGGTCAGCTGTACTGCTGGCTTGCGGGACAAAATGTTGGTTTTGCACTTGGATGGCTCCAACATTTGCTGTTTGAGGGACTACAGCAGAATGTAAATAGAGGATGACTGCCTGAAAGAGCAATGCCAGGTATCAGTATAGGTTGAGGACGGACCTGTTGGAAGGCAGTGAAGGGGAAAAGGATCTGTGGGTCCTAGTGGATGGGAGGTTGACCATGAGCCAGCAGTGTGGTCTTGTGGCCAGGAGGGCCAGTGCTGTTCTGAAGTGTGTTAAAAGGGCTGTGGTTAGTAGGTCAAGAGAGATTCTCCTGCCCCTCTACTCTGCCCTGGTGAGGTCACATCTGGAGTACTGTGTCCAGTTCTGAGCCCTCCCAGTTCAAGAGGGACATACTGATGCTTGAGAATGTCCAGTGCAGAGCCACAAAGATGATTAAGGGAATGGAACATCTCTCTTATGAGCAGAGACTGAGGGAACTGGGGGCTCTTTAGCTTGGAGAAGAGGAGACTGAGGAGTGACCTGATTCATGTTTTTAAGTATGTAAAGGGTGAGTGCCAGGAGGATGGAGCCAGGCTCTTCTTGGTGATGCCCAGTGACAGGACAAGGGGCAGTGGGTGGAAATTGAGGCCTAGGAAGTTTCATTTAAATATCAAGAGGAACTTTCCTGAGGGTGACAGAACAATGGAACAAGTTGCCCAGGGGGGTTGTGGATTGTCTCTCTGGAGATATTCAAAACCCACGTGGATGCATTCCTGTGTGATCTAGTATAGGTGATCCTACTCTGGCGGGGGGTTGGACTAGATGATCTTTTGAGGTCCTTTCCAGCTCCTGACTTTCTGTGACTCTGTGATTTAGAGGAGGCTGCCCTGAACCAACAGTGAGTCTGCACTGAGTGTCTGTGGGTGGCACTGGGATGCTCCATGAGGCATACCAGTTTGCTTGGTTCTAGCTGTAATATTTATACCTCAGATGGTGTAGCTGTGTCCTTACTGGTGAGTCCTATTTGGAGTATATATTCCTGGTGATGATTGCCTTTCCGTTCTGGCTGGTGGAGTTTGAAGTCCTGGCTTTTGTGAAATAAAGGCTGGGATATGCTACTTTTCCACCCTTCCTGGGTGAACCTGCCTGTGGTCCAGCTCAGTGGAAGCTGAGGCCTTTTGCTCTTAGGCCTTCTTTAGAATTTTTGAATATAGTGTTTCTGATAAATGCCTATTTGTGGGCTTGGTGATAAAGTTATCTCGATGAGAGATGAACCAAGGCTGAGTATTGTTTAGGAGTAACAGTAGAGAATTTCCCTGTAAAGCTGCAGGTACCACTTAAATATCTGAGCTGAATTACAGCTTTCTGAGAAAGCATTGCTTGTCCTCTGCTAGAACAACTGGCAGAGGTTCTACAAAAAAAAGCATCTTTGTTGCTTTTGTTTTCAATGGGAGAGAGTACTTGTGGACTGTGCATCCTTCTTTCTTGCCTTCCCCTATATCAGGGTTGAGGGCAAGAGCTGGAACTATCTTTTGTAGTTCTCCAAGGGAAGGTGCAGCAATTAATCTTAAAACAATGCAATAATTATTAATGGGAGAAGATGATTTTCTTTTAAAACAAGTGCTAGTTCATTCACACTCTCATAAGCACCAGGATGCACAGGCCAGCATCCAGGCACCAAGGCATTTCCCATGTGACCTGGCCATAACTGGAGACTAAGGAGAAGTTATACTGACTGTCTGGTCTTTGTTATGTATCCTGCATCCTTCCAGGCTTGAGTAAGTGCTGGTTTTGAATGGACCTATTTGTTGCCCTTTAGGAACTCATGGTAACTGTGATCCTTCTGTCTATTGTGTCTGACTTCTCTCCATTGTTAGGTTTTACTACTTTTTCAGGAGGATGGGGCCACTCTCTTTTCAGGATGAGAGGCAGCAGGCACAAACTTGAACATAGAATATTCCCTCTAAACATGAGGATGAAGTTCTTGATTTTGAGGGTGGTAGAGGACTGAAACAGGTTCCTGAGAGAGATGGAGTGTCCATCTCTGGAGTCATTCCAAACCTGCCTTAATGCCACTAGATGATCTCCAAAAGTCCTTTCCAGCTCTAACCATTCTGTGAATCTTATCTGGGTATTGACTCTTCCTCAATTCTGAGTCTTTTAAGCACCCTTTCTCAACGCATTTAGTCTAGTATTCTTTGTCTCATCTGGGATTTCCTGAGATATTTACTGTAGATTTGTTGGATCATGACCTACTGTCAGCATCCACTATCTTTATATTCATCCTTCTGGTGCTTCCTCACCCATGGCTTCCAATTCACTCCCCATTCATGCTGCTCTCAACCTTTCTGTTACGTATTTCTGCAAAGTGACCACACGAGTTCATTCTCTTGTATTACACATCACTGTACTTTGCTGCAGAGATGACTGCATTCTCTTCCAGTCTGTTGTGAATATGACAAGTTGCATGAGCATTTAATTTATTTATAATTTCATATTTTAAATATTTAAGTGAGTTACTGCCACTGCACAGATAGTATCTGTAGATCTTAACAACTGATCATGTATGGTTATGGTAATCTGGAGAAAATGCAAATGAACTATGAAAACTGCTTCGTCTATAAATAAAACCATTTAGCTTCAAAGCAGTATTGCCATGGAAATTCTTCACTGATAAAGTATGTGAGTAAGGCTTTTGCCTTTTAGGTTTTCTGAGCCTTTGTATTTTATGCTCACAAGATGCCAGGAAAAAAAAGGCAGCTATAAACTCAGTATTGCATGTTTTATTTCAGCTTCATAATTCCAGATCTTTCCATTTACACTATACAACCATGAATTGAAACTTATAACAAATGAGGAAGAACAGATAGGAAATGTTGTTGTTGATGAGGACTAGCTAAATCCAGTACTCACCGAAAACTTTTGCCTTTGTTTCCAAATCGCCTCAGTGCTATGTTTGTAAATACTCTTCTGATCAATATTTCTCAAATGCCTTCAGAAAACCTTTTCCAGACCACACACAAGTTAAGGAGCCCTTAAAGGAGGGTATCTGAGAGGAAACATTCTTAACTGATCTGAAAGTGGTGCACATCATGTCCGGTCACCATGAATTCAAGATTCAATGTGTGTCAGTATTGCAACTGTTTAATGGAATTATGGATTTGGTTTTTTGTTATTTTTTGGTTTTGTGGGTTTGGTGGGGTTTTTTTGTTTGTTTGTTTGGACTCTGTGTGCAGAACTGAGCTCCATGCCACATCAACCTCACTAGGTTGTTGTGCTGGTTTGAGGCTAATTGGAATATTTTAATAGAGAAAATCACCATGTTTTCTTTTTGCAGCCCATAGTGTAATGTATAGTTCACTCATACGCTTGTTGATATTGTTTGGGTAAAAGAATTCAAGGCATAGATAAGTCAGTCTCAGTCTGTCTCTGTCTGGGGGCACAGCGTCTCAAGTGGTCTAGCTTCTGGCTCCTCTTTGCAGATTAATCTTCATTAACCACTTTTCTTCTAACTCCCCTGGCCGATCCTCCAAGCTCACCTTGCATGTGGGGGAAATCTTGGAGTAAGGTATAGGGGTGGGGAGAAGGTGGAAGGGTGGTTGGGAGCCCCTCCTGGGGTCTCTGATTTCTGGAAGGGATGGTGTGTTTCTATATTACCTTTAACTTGTATATTTCTGTAAATATTCCTGTATGTAGTGTATCTATCTGCTTGTATATTGTGCTGAGCTGTAAATAGAGCTTCAGTCCTTAACTCCCAGCCAGCTGAGTTCTAGTCTGGGTCATTTTACAAAGTGGGGGGGGGGCGGGAAACTCCCAAACCATCACAGTTGTGCTGAAGGAGCTAGAAGGAACCAGTTAGAAGCTAGTTTAGATACTACTGTACAGTTGTGTCATGTCCTGATCTTGCAGACATTGTGCATAATAATCCTTATCTAGCAGAGTTAGTAATTAGCACCCTGTTTTGCTTTTTGAAACTTTAACTCTACTTTCATTACTGTATTCATGTGATTGCAGTTCACTCATCAGTAATGACTTTGTCTAGGTTAGGTATGGGTATGTTATCATATATCTGTGGGATTACTTAAAGTATCTGATAGTGTGTTTCCTGACAAAGTTTATGTTAAATCTTGTGCTGTATTGGATAGAAAGTTGGCATAATGTTACTTTTAAAAGTAATTTATTTTGTGTGAGCTGGAAGAATGAAACTGTACCAATTCAATGCTTTGCATCTGTGAGTCTAGTGATTTTGATTTCATAGCAGGCATCTCTAACTGCATTTCCCCTCTCCTAGAATGACAATTTGATATCACAGTCTCTAAATCTTGTCAAACTGTTCTGAATCAAACCCCGAGGTTGCTGGATGAAGCTCTAATACAGAGTTATGCATGTCACATCACACTTTTTATCCCAGATCTCTATGGGAGCTGTTTTCTGTGTGGAAACTTCTTAGAGTTACACAATCTTCAAATAGATCTGGATGTACAGTGGTGCAGCGATATGAATGGAAGTCATCTAACAGCTCATTTCAAGGTACGGAGAAAGCTTTACTCAATTTCCATTTTTTAGCATACATTAAAAACAACCAGACAAACCAGCCCATCAGTGCTATTGGTTGAAGACCAGTGTCTGAATTAGTGAGCAGCAGTTAAGATAACTCTTCCCTTTATTGATCACACAGACTGCTGCATTCAATTAAAAGGAGAAATAATTTAATTAAATTAAACTTGGCTCACTGAATGTGACCAAGCATGCCATGCACATTGTTAAAGTCACCCAGGGGAGAACTGCAAACTGGTAATACATCCATTGCACCATCTCCAATTCGCAGTAGGAGCTGGCTCGAGTGTCCTCTGCTACCATTATGCTTAGGCGGATTGCTGGTCCCAGTGGCAGTGGTGCCTTTTAAAGGAGTGCACTATTAGCTGCTGCCTTTGTGGGTATAGTAAGGACATATTGTTTACTTTGATTGAACTAAGTGTATTACTGACATATCATGAAGCCCTCTCCAAGCCCATACTTGGAACAGTGAGAGCCCTTACTTTTTACGGCACTTAAAGTAGGAAAGCAGTGTAGATCAGGTCCCCTTCTTAGCAGAAATGAAGAACAGATTTGCTATCAAAAGTGCAAGTTCCCTTGAGAAGTTCATGTCTGGCAGCTCAGAGGGGAAAGCTTTGTTGATAAGACAGCAGATTTTAGAAGCCTAGGAGCATTCAAAAAGGACCATTTAACCTGACACACAAAGAAGGAATCAAATGGACTTTCAGCTTCTTGGTGGCCCTTGGAGTTTTGGTTGCCTTCAGGACAAGCCTTTTGGCTGAATTTGCCTCTTCTCATCACATAATGTTACATATTCCTTGGGCAAACCTCAGTCAGAAATCTGCTACCTTCCTTTACTGGTGAGCCACAAGGTTATTTCACCCTAACAATGCTTGATTTCTCTTTTCCTCACCTGCAGAAATCAAAGTATTCCCATACCTATCACTTAGCAGTAGCTCCTCAGAACAGTTTGTTTCCTTTTCAAGTGTAAATCTACACATTTGGCACCCTTCGAGGATGAAATGAATGATCACCAGCCCTTTGCTGGGAGTACAGCCAGCCTGCTTTGACTTCTGTGCTCAGCTGATCTGAGCAGCGGTAAATTAGACCACTAGTGTCTTTTGTGAGGAAATGCTAATGTGGCTCCTTGTATCACCCAGTTGCCCCGGAGAGGGGGAGGAATCATAAAAGCCACTTCTTTTTTTCTTTTCCTCTTTCCGTAGCAGATGAATTGCAATAGTGAATTGTCTTTTTTTTTTTTCCCCCTGGAAAAAAAGGACATTTCATATATAATAACTTGTACAGCAGCTCATTTTGTCATGCCTTTGCATCACAAGTGGCAAATCTCAATTATTTTAATGATAGGCTATATAATTATCTAACTGTTTAATTTGGAATACAGATTGCCCAGAAATGTAGAACTTGCTCTCAATTTTTGCATGTGATTGCACAAATGCATTAAAAAAATCCCCACATATATGTAGGTTTACCTGTGCTTTCTCACATATGAGGGTGGTGAGGCTCTGAACAGGCTGCCCAGAGAAGTTATGGAGGCTTCAAGACTGGAAGTGTTGAAAGCTAGGATGGATGGGGCCTTGAGCAACCTGGTCTGGTAGGAGGTGTCTCTTGCCCATGGGCAAGAGGGTTGGAACTAGTTGCTCTTGGTCAGTTTTAAGACTCTGCTGGGCCATCCTATTTAATTTACACTGTCACCTAGAAAGGTTGGACCACATGATCCTTGGGGTCCCTTCCAACCTGGCATTCTATGATTCTGTGATCTTGAAGGTCCCTTACAACCCAAACTTTTCTATGATTTTTGAGTGTGATCTTGATCAAATCAAGTTGAGTTGTACTTGCCGTGTGTGTTCATGTAAAGTGATTCCTGCCCTGGAGCAGTGGAGGTCAAAAAACAAAAGCAAAATATTCTTTGCATGTCTGGTAAAGATAATGCAGACAAACAATGTATTTTCTTTAGCCTCCAAAAGTAGTTAATTTGAGTCAGTGTAATGGTTTGTTTTCTACACAAGTAGCTTGCCTTACTGGTGTGTTCTTGACTGCGTTGNACAGAAACACAACTCCCCTCCCAGAAATCAGAGACCCCAGGAGGGGCTCCCAACCACCCTTCCACCTTCTCCCCACCCCCAAGGTTTGCCCCACACGCAAGGTGAGCTTGGAGGATCTGCCAGGGGGATTAGAAGAAAAACGATTAGTGAGATTACTCAGCAGAGAGGAGAAAGAGCCAGAAGTTGCTAACCGGAGACGCTGTGCCCCAAAGACAGACTGAGTTATCTAATGTTTTGAGTTCTTTTCCTAAACATCTCAGCAAGCCTATGAGTGAAGTAGACATCATCATGTTTTCCTTTCACAGCCTATAGTGTAATTTTCTCTATTAAAATATTCCAATTAGCCTCAAACCGGCACAGGGATTTCTTTTTGCAATAAGTAATTAATCACATTTTACATTGCTGCATAGTTCTGCGTTTGACTGAAAACATTCAGTCAGAAGGAACACGTTTTATGGTCCTTTCATTTAATGTGTAAAGATCAGCAGAGTGAAGACTGATAGGTTTGCATATTTTTAATCACAGAATCACAGTTTCTCTGTGCTTAATCTTCTAAATTCATGACTTGACTTTGTGTATACATTCTGCCCAGGAAACAGAAGCTTTAGTGGTTTAGAAGCCTCTGTAGAAACAGCTGTTAACATTTTAAAACAGTAGTTTTGAGTGGAGCGAAATGTCATTTCTATGTAGATAGTACTCTTATGTTGGAGGCTAGAGGACAGAAAAGAAATAGCAAGTGCTGTACACTGAACTAGTTAAAAAATCAAACTGGAAAAAGCTTTTCCTATAGATAGAAGTAAGTGTTAACTTTATCTGCTGAAAATCCTGGTGAACATCGATTTTATAATGCAAGAGCTCTTCTGACGGGTGAAGCTGCCTATAAAACTTTTATGCCACAGTTATTACAGAATCATCTCTTGAAGTATAGATTATATATAATGATTTTTTTTTTTAAACCGCTAAATTGCATTCAATGAATTTTTGAACAACTAGACTTTTCCAAATGAGATTTTGGGTTGATTATTTTGTGTTTTTCTGTATTTCCCCAACTGGTTGTATCGTGGAAGCTGAAGTGCTTTCTACCTGCTGAATACTCATTCTGGTGACAGGAACTTGCTTGAAGTAAATTCTGCCTTAGGTAGTTTTTCATGTTTTCTCTACCAGAGCAATATTTTAAAGACGTAAAAGAGAATGCTTCCATTTGACACAGCTGCGAGCAGATGTGCACCACACCTTTGGATCTTGGGAGCAGCATTCTTGGGAATAACAGATTGCTGGAGGAAGAGGTGAGGAAGCCTGTTGTGGGAACTGAACAGCAGAATCTGCAAAGCATCTTAAGTGGAGTGGAGGTTTTTGGAGCACTGCTGTACTTTGTCTGAACTAATTCTGATGTTTGACATCCCAGCTCCTGGTGTTGCAGCCATAGTTTTACTTTAGGTTTGATTTGCTTTGATTTTTGAATGAGAGCATTCATCTGCAAGTTTCGTTTGTGTGTTTTGCATCAATTAGTTTAATCCATATTCATTACTTCTCTGTAGACAAGTCCCCAATTATATATTGTGACTTTTTTTCCTGTTGTGTTTCCTTAGTAGCACTTTGTCATCAGATACCCAGTCCAGCTTTCAGATGAAGAAAGCAAGGCAAGATGAGGAAGATAATTTACTTAGTATCCGAAAAGAGTATTCTTATTATATGCACAGTAGTCTTTTAACAATGTTGGTTATTTGGGTCTTTTTCTGAGGAAAGATTAAATTCCTCTTCCTCTGACATTCATGGGGTTGCTGAACCTGAATGGAGGTAAGGAGGGCAGGAAAAAGAATGTCGCTTCCAATAGTCTCTCAGGACTGTAAGGGTGCTTCAGATACTCAAATTCTTTCTTCTAAGACAAGTCAAACTCTTTGGTACTGAGATCTGAGTGCAAGAGAACAGAGGCGATTGCACTCATCAAGTCAGTTAATCCACCCTTTCTCTAGTGACAGCACATGGGCAATGCATACAGATAGTGTGTTTGAACAGTTTTCCTTGTGCTCAGCTCAGATCAGTGGTATGGAAGAGTGGTAATGTACTTGTCCTAAACAGACCATTCAAGCATTGCAGAAATTGGCTTCAGCTTTTTGAAGCTACTCAGGCAAAAACTTGTTAAGAGCTTAGGAGGGTGAGCCCTGTCTACCTGGTGTTGCATAGCTGCTTCTTTTATATTTAATCCATGCTGGATCTTCATGGGTTAATCATATATAAATGTGAGGTTTCTTGTGACATGCTTGGCCAAATCAAATGTACAGACTTCAATTTGAAGTGAGCAGAGTGTTGAAAAAGGAAATGTTTTTGAAAGTTAAATTGCAGTCATTTATATGAAAATGCTTTAGGTAGTTCATTTCCCCCCCAAAATAGACTCATTTTATAGCATATTAATAATTCATGTGCGTATTGGTTGCAGACATAAAGAACAAATATATACTTTATAAAGCATAGATTTTTATGAAACAAACATGAATTGCTACTATCTGAATAGTAGTAATGCCTGATTAGCTCCCATACTAGTTAATTTTTGATGGATGTTCATGATTATTCATCGACACACGGAGAAGCAGGATCCTCTGCAGTGGTTTGCAAGAAGTCTCCAGAAACCTATCTCCTGTAACATCAGATTTACAGGCAGAGCAAGATCTGTGTGAGGAAGCAAAGTTTAACTGTCTGTTTATTGTTTTCATGACAAGCTACTGCTGGTTTGTTTATCCAGATTCAGGAAGAAAATATCCCTTGGCACATTGTTGTAATAAGGTTGCCCCTATATCAGTGCTGTCTCCCACTAGCACAGGGGGCTTTTGGCAACTGAACTTCCTTGTATCAGTAAAGATTAAAATGTTCTTGATCTCCTGCCTGTGGGTGTTTATAGTATGTAAGAGTAGTTATGTTCTGCTTATGTGTGGTTGAGTTTCTGTGGTGTAAAATAGATCAGCAGTCCCCATAACACTAATGCCAGCAGAGTTGTCTTCCTTCCACAGGTGAGAGAGCTCTTTATTTGAAGTTATCATAGATCCTGCTCTCCTAGTAGGACTTGAGCTAATGAATGCATTGGATCAGGATAACACCCTGATGCCCATCACAGCAGAAAGCTGAGAGTTGGGTGAAGAAGGCTTCAAGTACATGCACAGCTGAGATGTGTTACTGTAGCTCAGCCTTTGCTTTTCTGAAGCAACGTGCAAGTCACTGCAATTGGAAAGAGTGACCATGAGCAACATGAAGTTTGCATTCAGGGTTCTAATTTATGCATTAAACTCAGTGATACTAATTTTTCAGAAATACTAAAAGTCAGAGATTGCATTCTAGTTCCCAGAATAGTCATTAAATATGGCAATGGATGGAATGGCTTTCCAGCTCCAGGGGAATGCACTGTGGAAGAGGTAGTCATTCTCTCTTAATTGCTTGATTGCCATAGAGGACAGTGCAGAAGCGGTTTGGGTTTTGTGAGCAGTATTTTCCAGTTACCTGTCTTCATGCAGTCACGTTACCTATTTCATAGAGCACACGTGCCTGGGCAGAGGACCCTGGCCTTTTGCTGCCTGGAGCTATTGAAGAGAAGAATGCTGCATTGAAGGGATGAGACCCAAGAGAAGTATGTGGTGCCTCTTGGCATGTAAGTGCAGTTCCTTAGGTAACTATCACTGAAATAGTGCAGCTCCTTGAATTGACTTTTGAGGAAATTGCTGGAGACAAAAGTAACTTGTGAAATATGGGAAAGACTTTGCATTACAGGATGAGGATTCTTCCAAAAAAACGCTGAACCAGCTGAAAGCTTTTGCTTCAGAGAAGGCATGCTGGGAAGAATAACTGTCCTGCTTAGTAGTCTGTAAGGGAGAAATATTTAAGTGTTTTAATCCATCAGTGCATTTTTGTCAGCTTTTAGAGATGCTAGAGTAATTTTTTTTTAAGAGATCTTGAAGATATCAGTGTACTATCAGAAGAAAGCAGGTATACTTTCAACACCTCTGGTGTTGACAAATGCCAGCCTGCTCAAGGTGCTTATAGAATTTTCTGAGGAAGTTTTAACTTTTATCTGAAACTCTTATTTTGATGTAAATGTTTCTATTGCTCAACCTAAGTACAAATATAATAAGGAGGATATCTGTTAATCACCAGCTACTTAAGAAAAAAATCAGCCAGTTCCCTGTGCTGCCCCAGAGTGTGGGTCACTCTCTGTGTCTCTGCTGCAGGTCGCATGGTTGTGCCACGATGTACCTGTTGGGTGGCAGTGAAAGAGGGAATGCGCTTCCACAGAGCTAACTCTTGCTTTAAAAAGCTCTTTTGCCTGCGTTACTAGAGGCCAAACCTGAACAAAGGAAATTATATTCTTTGTGTAGGCTAGGGACCATGCAGTGTTTCAGATGTACTTTGCTGAATAAGCAATGAAGAGCGTGCTGAAAGCAAGATTGTTGCAGTGCACAAGTGCCGTTGCTGTACGCCAGAGGTGCTAGTGGCTGGAATTTCAGAGGCCCTTGTACCAGACTTCTCACCTAAAGGTAGCACCGTACCTAGGAACGTGGCATGCCATGGACCTGTGTTTCAGAAGACTAAATGTTCACAATGAAGATGCTTGCTCGGGAAGCCACGATTAGAGAAGCAAATACCTGTTGTACTCTGGTGTCTCTACAGGATTCTGATCAGTGTAAATAGAATCCATAAGGATACATTTAACTTGTTGAGTCAAAGCACAAGTCTGAGTAATGAATGCTCCCTACCTGTGACGTCCTATCACCTTTCAGTTGGTAGATGCAATGAGTTGAGCAAACATGGATGGGTTCTGCCTTAGCAGAGGAGGTCAGTATTAGAGATCTTTTTCTCCAGGTCTCATTTATTCTCTGACTCTCACAAAACCTACATTTATTGACTTGCAAGGCACGCTGTACAGCATTCTCTTTGCAAGCATTTTTAGGAGAGAAAGATGAAGAGTTGTAAGGCTACAGACAGAGAGGTACTGCTTAGGAATTTTTACTTGCAGCTCTCGGATATTTTACCCTCACAGGAAATGGCCACAGGAGATTTGGTTCAAGGCAGCTATTTCTTTTGTAGGTTGTTTCATGGATCAGATTTTTCATTTCTTATGTTGCCATGGGTTAATCTATGCAGATGTTTTTAAAAAATAGAATAATGATGACAGTTGCAAGTGTTGGGAGATGTGTTTTGAAAGAGACAAGTGCAGTTGCCTTAAAAGAGTAAAAAAGGAGTTCTTTAATTCTGTGCTGGGTTTTTGCTCTTGTGGTCTTTTAGTGAGGTGTGCTTGGCTTTGAATATGCCTTTGAGGACTGTTGCACAGTAAGAGAGTGTAATCAAATCACTTAAGGGGCTGATATGGCTTTTGCTGTGGATTATCTGGATGTGGCTGCAATAACAGTGGGTTTTTTTCCCTCTGGCAAATCAGTGCTGTATGCTGCCATGAAATGCCTGCACACTTACACTTTATTGCAAATTTAAATTACTTACATTATTTCGTTGGACAGTAATTCCCTGAAGCATTATAAACCAAATCATTAATTACTGTTTCTAATGTGCACGATCCATTGAAAAACATTAAACAACACTCACGGTTCCCTTTATTGTTATTGCTCTTTCAGTCCCTGAGGCAGCAGATCAGATGGAAACTCCTGGGCAATCTTATACTGACATTCTGTGCTTCTGACAGAGCTGGCTCTGGACTGCAGATGTTTGTAGGACCATATGGTATCTGCATATTGTCTTCTGGAATTATTACAAAATATACTGTTTTGGAGGGGAAAGATAATCTGATCATAAATACTAATCAGTGCAGCTGCAGTTTGAATGACTGTAAAAGTGTCACAAATGGAATTCCAGAATTTTCCTGATTTCATTCACTTATTTTATACTATTTTACAAGTAAAAACCTGTTTTTCAAATAATTCTTGGTAACTCTACAGATTTTCTGAAAGCATACTGAGTTTATTATTGACAAGAACATCTGAGCTGAGATACATTGTATTGAAAGAGTGGTCAGGGATTGGAACAGGCTACCCAGAGAGGTGGTGGAGTTACCATTGTCCCTGCAGGTGTTTGAAAATGTGTAGACATGACACTTATGGACATGGTTTAATGCTATGGTGGTATCAAGTCAATTCCAAATGCAATTTTAAGAGGTCTTTTCCAACCAAGCAGGTCTATGACTCTATATGGCAATACTTTCAGTACTACTCCAGTCACACTTAACAATCATAGAATCAACCAGATTGGAAGAGACCTCCAAGATGATCCAGTCCAACCTATCATCCAGCCCCATCCAATCAACTAGACCATGGCACGAAGTCCCACATCCAGTCTTTTCTTGAACAACTCCGTGGACAGCAACTCCACCACCTCCCTGGGCAGCCCATTCCAATGGCAAATCACTCTCTGTCAAGAATTTCCTCCTAACATCCAGCCTATACCTCCCCTGGCACAACTTGAGACTCTGTCCCCTCATTCTGTTGCCGGTTGCTTGGGAGAAGAGACTGACACCCACCTGGCTACAATTTCCTTTCAGGTAGTTGTAGACAGTAATGAGGTAACCCCTGAGCCTCCTCTTCTCCAGGCTAAGCAACCCAAACTCCCTCACCCTCTCCTCATAGGGCTGTGCTCCAGGCCCTTCACCAGCTTCATCACCCTTCTCTGCACACATTCCAGTACCTCAACATCTCTCTTGAATTGAGTGGCCCAGAACTGGACACAGTACTCAAGGTGTGGCCTGACCAGTGCTGAGTACAGGGGCAGAATAACCTCTCTTGTCCTACTGACCACACTGTTCCTGATACAGGCCAGGATGCCATTGGCTCTTCTGGCCACCTGGGCGCACTGCTGGCTCATGTTCTGCTACTGTCTACCAGTACCCCCAGGTCCCTTTCTACCTGGCTGCTCTCCAGCCACTCTGTCCCCAGCCTGTAATGCTGCTTGGGGTTGTTGTGGCCAAAGTGTAGAACCCTGCACTTAACCTTGTTAAATCTCATCTCATTGGCCTCTGCCCACCCATCCAACCTGTCGAGGTCCTTCTGGGAGGGCCTTCCTATCCTCCAACAGATCCACATCTGCTCCTAACTTTGTGTCATCTGGAAACTTAGTGATGATGGACTCACTTCCCTGGACCAGATCATCAGTAAAGATGTTGAACAGGACCAGACCCAGCACTCATCCCTGGGGGATACCACCAGTGACTGGCTCCCAACTGGATGTGGCATCATTCACCACCAGTCTCTGCGCCTGGCCCTCCAACCAGTTCTTGACCCGTATCAGAGTGAATCTGTCCAAGCCACGAGCTGCCAGCTTTGCCAGGAGCTTCATGTGGTAGATGGCGTCAAAGGCTTTACTGAAGTCCAGGTAGACTACATCCACAACCTTCCCGTCATTCCCCAGGAGGGCAACCTGATTGTAAAAGGAGATCAGGTTGGTCAGGTGGGACCTGACCTACCCTTTCTAAACTCATGCTGGCTGGGCCTGATCCCTTGGCCATCCTGTAGGTGCTTTGTGATGACACTCAACATTATCTGTTCCATAACCTTGCCTGGCACCAAGGTCAGGCTGACAGGTCTGTAATTTCCTGGTTCCTCCTTTTGACCCTTCTTGTGGATGGGCATCACATTGACCTGCTTCCAGTCTTTGGGGACCTCTCCAGGGAACCAGGACTGTTGATAAATGATAGAGAGCGGCTTGGCCAGCTCATCTGCCAGCTCTCGCAGCACACTTGGCTGTGAGGTGATTTGAAGAGTTTTTAATGGTATGTCCCTGAAGGATCTCCTGTACTTTCTTGACCCAGGAAAGTAAGCATCAATACCTTGTACAGAAAATTATTCGGAAAATTATTTGACGTGTATGGCAACAACGTCCGATTAAACTGCTTGAATTAAGAACAGGAGCAGGGCTAAACCAGGACAGGGGCTGTTAGTGCCTGTCACACAGCAGCCTACGTATGGGATCTCAAGCACTGAGTCACAAGTTTTGCCAGTACTGCTTTAAGATGCTTTTTAACTGAAACCAAAACCCTGCGTATCTAGGAATCTGGAGCTTTAAATTTGTGCTGTTAAGCAAATCTGAGGGCATTTTGAATTACTTCACAGGCTTTACTGTGGAATAAGCAAATGAGCAGAACCAAAGTCTTCTTTTAGAGGAGCCCAAGTAGATCCCAGGTTTCCTGTGTCAGGGCCATTCATTTGGTATTGCAGCAACACTGATGTGGTGGGCTGGAGAGCCCAGCCTATGAACACCCTTAATGTAATGGGGATGGCTTCTCTTTAATTTTTCATGTACCAGATTACCCTGATTTCATCAGTCTAAAGCTACTGACATTTTACATGTTTTGTTGTTAGACTTCTGCATGCTCAGAATTAGAATTCTGCATGTCAGAATTACATCACAAGAATGATGGGCCAAGTACTTGAGGTATTATGAAACTTTATTTTAGGTTTACTAAAGCACAAATACACTTATCACAACCCTTCCTAGGAAAATGCAGTTTCATTTAAGGGGAATCACCAAAGCTGAATAAAGATCAATAGCTAGCTCAGCATCTAGTGGAGTATGAGCCTCTCACTGCAGTTCTCCTTCTTTACAGGTTTCCTCCTTGTTATTTATGTTTTTCCATCTTGACCTCATCCTTTCTTCTGAAATTCTAGTAAGGCAATAATTGGTATGATCCAGCCCAGGTCGAACTAATGACCTCTTTTTACTGTTGATTGGCAGAGATGGGTAAAGTGTGTGTATGAATATAAGTATTTAACCTTCACTTTCGGCATTGTCTTGTGTTTGTTGGTTTGGTTGTGGGTTTTTTAGCATGTGGAGAGCTGCAAAAGAGCGAATATTAGATTCTCTGTTGTAGCAGAGTTATACTGAGACACTATGTGCAGTTTCTATCACAGGGGAGCCTTGGATTCCTATTTGGGCGCCCAAGTGTTTGTGTATGAAAAAGTTATGCAATCTCTTGGAGTTCTCTAATTTGCCTTTTGGAATAATTAAGCATAGAAAATCTATACAAATCCCCTGTCTTCCCCTGAAATGTGCTTCATTTTAGCAATGGTAGTGAATTTGGAGGATATGTAAGTTTTCCGATAACGGAAGATTGTAAAGCGTGACTTAAAAGTGCGATGTAGAATATTGAAATGCTAAACATTTGAAGGATATACAGAGACTGAACTCTTCCCCTGTTACAACTCTACTGCTTAAACTGTGAAAGCCCCCCTCTGTGATAACTAGAACTCTTAAAAGGAGAAGTTGAAGCAGGATGCCATTGGTTCCAGTCAGATATACTGTGGAGAAAACCTTCCTGTAAAGACTTCTGACTCCTCTGGGGAATTTTCTGTCAGTCTCCAAGCTGCTTAGTGAAGAGGAGTTTATTTGAAACTTTCAGATGGAGTACTAATTTCAAGGGTGTTGCACTGCCACAGGCACAGGTTCTTCTAATGAAAATCTTGTGATCCTTGCCCTCGTGGCAGTTCCAGAGACAACTGGTTCTATCAACTCATCTGTTGGACTCTAACAGTTGAGCAGAGGGAGGAACAAACACAGAACCCTGATCCAAAATTGAGTTGTTAAATGAAATTGCCAATCTTCGACTAGTGCTTTCCACTATTATTCTGGAATAAATTAAACTCAGGCTTCTGTAAGAAGTTAAACTTCACAGAACCACAGAATATATTTGGTTGGAAGAGACCTTCAAGATCATCCAGTCCAACCTTTAAGCCAGAACTGAAGAGTCAACACTACACCATGTCGCTAAACTTCAGATCCCCAAACCATTTAAATGCCTCCAGGCATAGTGATTCCACTACTGCCCTGGGTAGACCATTCCAATGTTTGATAACCCTTTAATTGAAGTGATATTTCCTAATATCCAGCCTGAACCTTCCTTGGCACATCTTGAAAACATTTCATCTAGTCCTGTTGCTTATAACAAAGATGAGGCTGCCCCCTCCTCGCTCCAACCTCCTGTTGTAGAAAGCAATGAGGTCTCCCCTCAGCCTTGCCTTCTGACTGAACAGCCCCAGTTCCCTCAGATGCTCCCTGTAGGCCATGTGCTTCAGGCCCTTCACCAGCCTCTTTGCCCTTCTCTGGACATCCTCCAGCACCTCAATGTCTTATAGTAAGGGGCCCAGAACGGACGGCAATATTCATACTGTGGTTGGATGAGGAAGAAGAATGAGGTTAAAACTTCAGTATGTTTTTTTCTTTAATGCTGCAGGCTTACTCCACTGTTAAGGGTTCCTTAGAGGCCAACCCTGAAAAGTGGTGTCGTATGTACAAGGGAAAACGTTGCTGTGATGAATGCCAGTGGAATAGGAAAGGAACATGGACAAGAAAGAAGAGATCAGCAGTTGATTCTGCTTTTTTAAACTTTGAAAGTTTCCCACAGTGACATGTCTTCATTAACCTGTGTCATGGCGATGATGAGTGTAGATTCTGCTTTTTAAATGGAGAAGAAACTAGAAATGTAACAGTGCTGCATAATGGATTCAGATTTTTCTTCTGCCACTCCTAAGTACTTACTGTAGATTCATACTGCTCAGCAGTTCTTCCCTGGCACTCTTGAACATTCCTCTCATATATATTTTCACTTTACTGAAAATATTAAAAAATTATGTCTTTAGGAACTTGGTGGTTTTAATGTGATCAGCTGTTGCGTACAAATCAGGATGCAATTTTGTAATGTGGGCAACTGGATTTTTCTTACTAACCAACTAAAAACTAAGTAAAAGTTGAATTAGATAGGGAAGCGACAGCAATAGGAGGGCCGACTGAAGCAGGAATCACAGAAGAAGCCAAGCAGTGAATTCTAGTCCAGTGAAGTTCCCAGGTGATGTGTAGAAACCCTTGTACCATCTCGAATTCTTATATCTAATTGCACTGGACTGCATTTAGGGAAAAGACTTGAGTTTGAATTCAATTCATTGCAGGCTTTGAGAGTTGGAAGGGAAGGAACTATGTGTTGTTATTCCTTTGATTTTAGCATTTCTAGAGAAGAATGAACTAAAGCACAGGAAAAGGTAAATGAATCCACCAGATTAGCAAATGAAACTCAGTGCAGAGTGAGTCAGTGTAGGAGCTCAGGCCATCTCTCTCTGTCAGAGTACTTCTAGTCACAACTTGCTTTTTGTCTAAAGGTATAAAGATGATCATTAGAAATTAAAATGGCAGTGCAGTTAGGCCCAGTGTAACTGTGGACTCGTTTAAACTCACAAGATATTCAGTCCTTCTTATATCATGAGATTGAACAGGCACACAATCACTTGGGAGAAAAAGGAGGCTTAGGAGCCTGATGGTATTGAAATAGTAAGACCAAGACCTTGTTGTGAGAAGAATGATGCAAATAGTACATACCACCCAACATCTTGCATGCTGATAAAGCTGTAGCTGAAAATGGCTGGATATGAGCCAGCATTATTATTGCAGAGCCAAGGGATATAACAAGAAAAGTGCTGCCTTCTTACTCGGTATCTGGTCATAGTAATTGGCTTAATAATGTCATCCTACAGTTATGGATATGAAGCAGTACTGGGATCAATTTAATTTATTTATGTGCTGTAGAGGCACAGATAAGAGAGAAACCATATGTGTTCTGATGGATGCCATATGATTCTGACTCTTATCCTCCAAATTCCTCCCATTCTCCTCATGTTTTAGAGAAGCAAAAAATAAGAACAGATGCATCTCTTCTCAAAGTTCCACATTTTGAGGTTTTAGCCTACTACTGTTCCATCTGCTCGTTACCATGAAGTATGGGAGCAGTGCAGTTTGTTGACACCACCTAGCATATTCTAGAAAGAGTAAGCAGGTAGGAAAAGTTAATAATTGAAAAATACTCAGCGAGTAAAAACGATGTACTTCCCTTCCAAATACTAAGACAAGATCTTCGGGTATGCCTGTACCTGAGCTGGGGATGGCTGACTGCTATGTGTGTTATTAATAAAAGACACCACTGTCTTGTAGCCGTGTATGAAAGAGGATAAAAAGACCAACTATTGACCTAACTTTAGGAACGTGTGCTTAATATAGGATTGATCAATCAAAATATTTATGGCATCATATATTCAGAATAAGTATCCTAAATACTTGATGGTCATTTTTCATTTCTGCATCTGTTATTCTGCAAGTAGATAATACAGTACTTAGAAAAGTGGAAGTCCCGATCACAAAGAGAAGAGAGTTACAATGAAGTAAATATTAGATATGGGAACTAATTTGGAGAATTTAAGGCTTTCTGTTTGCAGCTCTTCGTAGAGTTCTCTTAGAAATTCAGACTTTCTAGTTTTGATTTGATCATAGAACAGTTCTTCTTGAGCTGCTGTCTGCAGCATTGCACTGGAACAGGAAAATACATCTGCAGGCATTCTGGCACTGGCAGTTGTAGACCAGTCGAACAAAAAGATGGTTATATATATATATATATATACACCTCTCTCTACCACACGGTTATCAGCCTTTCTGGATGTTCCATTTTTGCACACATTTTGAGGGATCAGAGATGATATAACTGATCAGTGTCTGCACCCTTCCAAAAATACCTCCAGCTTAGTCATTTTATTATAAATGCTAATAATTATAATTATCTTCTGCACTTAGAAAATGTCTCTAATTGATAGCAATAACATGGAGGTGTCAGGAATTTTTATAGATGAGGATCTGCTGATTCCCTTATGAGTATTTAAAAATATATCTAAAAATAAAACTACTTGATGACCTACTTGCTAATATATATAAGAAAACACAGTGGGTGGGTAACTCTACCAGTAAGTAGGCAAAATATGATTGCTGATATTTTTAATTTAATCATGTGTGATTATGGATCGGTTTAGGTAAAGGGCAACTTTTAATATTTTCAGAGGAAAAAATACTGTTATTGAATACCTCTGTACATTAGGTGTCATAAATGTTTTCTATAACCATTTATATATAGAAATTACATATAGTGAAAGGAAGTACATTGTATGTAATAGTAATATATATATACACACACACATACATATAAAATCTTGGCCACCTGAGCAGTGTGCCCAGGTGACCAAGAAGACCAATAGCATCCTGGTCTGCAGCAGGATTAGTATGACCATCAGGACCAGAGAATTGATTGCGCGCCTCTACTCAGCACTGGGTTGAGTATGGGATTGAGTTTTGGGCTCCTCACTACAAGGACACTGTAGTTCTGGAGTGGGTGCAGAGAATGGCAACAAAGCTGGGAAGGGTCTGGAGAACAAGCCTTATAAGGACTTATTGTAGAGCACTCCAAATTCCTTCCTTTACTCCCCCACCTCCTTCTCCAGGAGTTTGAATGGGAAGGTGTGAAAAACTGCTTTCCCCTGCCCTGCAGGCTTGAAGGGGGAACAGCAAAAAGAGTCTTTCTCCACATGCATACTGACCTGCGTGGAAGCCCTCTCTGGGAGTTGGGCTGGTGGTTGACTGGATTCTTCATGCCCAGTATAAAATGGCAAATGGACGTTTGGCTAGAAAAAGCATTAATAAAACAAAGGTGAAAAATGTGGTGCTCGTTCCTGACATGACAGAGTTCCCATTTTGGACTGCCTCTGCTTTTGGACAGCTTCTACTTTTTTATACAACTCTCAGTTTTTACACTGTCCCTGCTTCTGGGCAGTCCTCCACTTTTGCACCATTCTGTGCAGATTTGCAAGTTTGGCAAGTTCTTGGGTTCATTTGAGAGAGCTGCCGGTGGCACCTGGACCAGGCTACTTTCGGACCGTACTGCAACTGACTTCCTGGTTGCTATAATTGTTGGGAAAGATGCTAATAGTTTGGCTCTCACCTGCCACTGCTGAGGCAACATCGTTCCATGATCATTCCACTCGTGGAGGAAGTGCTTGAGACACTTCTGACTTCGGCAGCTTTTCCACCCACCTTGGACTTTTGCCATGTGGATCCACACGATTGGATATTGCTTCCGCAGAGAAATCCAGCAAAGGATCATCGCTGAATACCTATCTCACCTCTGTGAGTAAACCCTGCTGGTCTCTTAATAACCAATTCTATATATAGTTTGAGGGTGGGGCTTTCAGGAAAATAAAATAATTCTATTTTTATGATTCCTACCTCAGCCATATTAATTCGCTGCCTCCATGACAAGACTGACTGAGGGAACTGGGGTTCTTTAGTCTACAGAAAAGGAGGCTGAGGGGAGACCTTCTCTCTGTCTACAGCTCCTGGAAGGAGGTTGGGATGAGGTGTGTGTTGGTCTCTTCTCCCTAGTAGAAGTGTATGTTGAGAGGAAATGGCCTCGAGTTGCACCAGAGGAGGTTTATGTACTGAGGTTCAGCAGCAGACTTGGTAGAGAATGGTTTGACTCATTATCTTAAAAGTATTTTACAACTGAAATGATTCAGCACTGGTGAGGCCTCACATCAAGTACAGTGTGCAGTTCTGGACCGCTCACTTAAAGATATTGAAGTGCTGGAGCAGGAGAACTCAGAGGAGAGTGATGAGACTGGTGAAGGGATGTGAGGAAAAGTCTTATGAGGAGAGGCTGAGGGAGCTGGGCTTGTTTAGTCTGGAGGAGACTCAGGAGACCTTATCACACTCTACTACTCCCTGAAAGGAAGGTGGGGGTCAGGCTTTTCTCCCAAGCAACTTGTGACATGATGAGAGAGTATGACCTGGACCTGCGCCAGGGGAGGTTTGGGTTGGATGTTAGGAAGCACATTCTTATGGAAGGGATAGTTAGATACTGGAATGGACTGCCCTAGGAGGTGGTGGAGTCGCTCTCCCTGGAGGTTTTTGAGGAAAGATTGGATGTGGCACTTAGTGACACGGTCGAGTCTGTGTGGTGGTGTTAGGTCATAGGCTGGACTTGATGATCTAAGAGGTCTATTTCAGCCTCAGTAATTTTGTGATTCTATGTAGGTAATTTATATAATAATACATAGTGCGTATATATAAAAATTAAGGTGAATTTATTTTTCAAAACAGAAATAATCTCTAACCAGAAGAAAGAAAACAGTTTTCTGGATGGCTATGGCTGCTAAGAGCCATCATGCCTGTCCTATGGTGCTCCAGAATACAAAAGGAGCTTTGACTGTAGCCAAGTGGACTTTGGCCAAGCCTGTTACCTGGTCTTGCTTTTCCTTTTTGGCTTACTGTGAAAGGAGCTATTGCAGGATATGCAGAATTGCAACAGCTTCACTGCACTCAGGATCCAATCCAGAGCACAGGGATAAGTAACGGACAAACTCCTCTGGGACATTAACCACCCCAGTAGTGGATTTCGTGTTCAGCCTTCCTGCTGGCTGTCTTCCCAGTGGCATGAAAGGGAGTTCTGTCTGAATTAGGACTGGTGAACACCAGGGGATTTCTTTCTGTTCCAACCCAAGGATGTTTTGTGGACCTGTTGAAATCAGTGTTGGCTACTTGATGTGCATCTTACATTCTTTCCAAAACACTAGTCCTGAGCAGGGAAAGGCTGAGGGAATATGAGGTCTAGGAGAGTGCTACCAACACCACCAATATTAACTACTCCACTTTTGGAGTTTCATCTTAGCTAACTTTTTTCCTGTCATTATCTTGGTGCATGTAACCATACCTTTGCTGAGACAGAGCCACAGCTGGAATTAAATGCCTACACCACAGGCAATGGGACTGTCTGAAGGGACCCAGTCAGGTACTGCTTGTTCCACAGTATAGAGGTCAGTGAAAACCAATAGCTTATGTTGCTGCCGCACAAAGCCCTGCAGAAGAGTCATGCAGAAATAACAGTGCCCACGGAGACCTGCGGCTCTGAGAACCTGGGTGGGTTGTCATGTTCCTCGCCTTTTATTGTAATGATTTAAAGTGCCTGAAATGGCGAATCAGAAGCACTGCAGTCTATGAGGAAGAGTTTAATTCTTATAGTGGAAGAGTTTACTGCAGGAAGACTTTAAGCAGATGCCTGGGAAGCATCTGTTTGACTCATGGGATAGGAAAAACTGTTACATCAAAACACTGCAAGAACACAGAGCTACTTCATGGATAAACAGGCAGATCCTTGAATATATACCTAAATAGTTAGCTCCTCATCTATGTGTGAAAAAGGCATAGACCACCTAATATGGATTATTTTCAGAAGACTTATATATTTCAGTAAGGACTGTAGCATTTGCTGCAAATCAGGTTTTTAAAAAATGTTTTAAAATGTGATTCTGTGTAAGATCTGTTAGTATACCACCCACAGATTCATAAGCTTTGCAGAGCTGGAGGGGGAAACTAAGATCTCTAGAATCTGTTTCCATTTTTCAAGCTCTAGATTATGGAAGTCATTGTCAAAGTGGTGAGTTGGGGATTAGTTCCTTTAGAGCTGAATTTTCAGTGGAAGTCAGAGGAGGTTTAGGGTTGTGCCAATCTGAAGCTCATTTTTGTGAATTCCACATCAGTAGGTAAAAGTTTCAGAAGCTCATAACTGCTGTACACCTGGCTCATTTCTAAAACCTTTTTATGTTAAATGAGATCTGTAAAATTCCCATGTCAGTTAAATACTTGAGTTATATACTGAAGTCAATTCTGTTAAATCCAGCCATTAAACCAGTGCCAGTGACTTTTGAGCGTATTCCTAAAGCTAAAACATGTGCTTAGCTTCTTTGTGGTAGAAGTGTTTCATTCTTTTAAAGTTTTAGCTTGATTCAAGAACAGAGGTTATTTTATCTGAACAGGCCTGGTCATCTTCACAAGACCTGGGAAAACTCTTTACCCTCCCAGACGAGACTCTGTTATGCTGTCATGTAAATCCCACCATGCTGCACAAAAGTGCTCTGCAAGTGGGAAAACTACATCTATGCTACTCTGTTTGGCATAAATGCTGGAATTACGTGGCCACAAAACTGACTCTGAGGAGACATGGGAGGATTTTAATGATACTCATAAACCTAGCATGAACCATCTTAGTGAAGTTACTGAAGTACTGGCCTGGTAGGCAATAGTAGAGGTACCACAATAATTCTGATCTAATGTTAGGAGTCCCATCTGTTTGCAAATACCATGAATGCGAATAACTTAAGTGACATTTCTTATCTTACAAATTCTACCAGAAATACAGCTCCTGACCATTCCAGTGACACTCTGGAGTCATCCTCTGAACATGGCCAGCTTGGTTCCAAGGATCCCTCTCAGTTCCTAGGTGGTAGTGCTCTAGGGAACTGCTTTTTTTTCAAGTCCATATTTCAGTTTTCACTTAAAAAGGTAGGAGCGCAAGTAATAGCTCCTGAAATAGTTGCTTCTGAATTATTTCTTAGGTCTGAATTTTTCTAAATAAGCCTTTCACTTTACCAGTGTTCCCTCAGGTAAATGCATCTTCTGTGCCTTCTTACTTTGCATATCTGGGTGTTGCATTATGTCTCTGAGCCATTTTTGTTCCATGGCAGGAAGGCTGCTTCTTCACCCACCTTTCCTGCTTTTGGAGGTTTTGCCTGATTCTGTGGTAAGCTAGCGTGAAAACCTCTGGTGATTTTGAATATTTTCATGTGCTACAAAGTACAATGAATGATAGAAATCTTGCCCAAAGAGGGGAAAGTGAAGGATGAACTCATAAAGCCAGCCTCTTCATCTTCTAAACTGATTTTATTACAGCTGTAATAGGAGCAATTTCAGTTAAAAGACTCTTGTCAGACAACAGTTACTGTAGATTACAACCGCATAAGAAACTGTCGTGGTCAAAGACAAACCAGGAATTGCTCTAGAAAGGTGATCATTTACTCAGAGCTTCCTTCGACTTAAAATGACCAGATTTTAGTCTAATGAGCAATAAAGAGAATTAAATCATAGGTGGTGCAATTCTACTAGAAAAGAATAAAAAAAATTCTGGAGGATTTGCAGAAATTAATGTTGTCAACCACATATCAAAACCAGACATCTTTCAGGAAGCAGATTCTCCCACTTCACTCCGAAACATGACCTTGGCTGAACTGGCGTTTTGTGTGAAATGTAGGTATTCCATGATCTGAAATCCCTTTTAACAATCTGGCTGGAATGATTCACTTGCATAAAGCATGTAATATGGAGTTTAGTGTGCAATACTAGCTCATCAAATAGAGGTTATTGCACAAAATGGGAGCCATTTGAAGGTTTTTGTCAAGTGCTTCCTGCTACCTTTAGAATGAAGGTTGGGGAATGTAGTTTGCAGTTTGAATATGGAAAATCTTTAGTAGAGCTACAGAGCTATTAAGCTGTTCCTCTCAAGGAATTTGTGACTCTGTGACTAGCAGAGTACTTCAGTGTTGTCCTGCCATTCTATTTCTCATTTGACCATTTTGTCCTACAAAACTCTGTCTGCCCCCAGTCTATTCTATATGATTTGCATGAAGCTGAAGGGTTGCCTTGGCTGCAGCGACCATG